>JBBMEG010080490.1:0-11451 GCA_037832605.1 Cyclanthera cordifolia | reverse complement strand
TGTGTTCTTCCGACCTCTAAGGTCAAAACTCAAAATAGCCCCCCCCCCCCCCCCCACCCCAATAAGGATCATGGAATTCCACACGTTCCCCTTGGACCTGTTACAGAGCAAAGAAGATTTAGAAAGCATTCATTCTTCACCTAACAATGGATGTGCTCAGTTCAAAATCCATTTTACTTGCTAGAAGCTATTTTAAGGGAAGAAGGACCATTTGATGCTTTGGAAGTGAATGTGTCCAAGATTGAAGTTGCTCATAAAATTATTGATATGTGATATGATTTAAGTTGTATTAATCATGTCATAAGGTCTTTAATTACACAAGGAGAGTTAGAAAAATAAACAATAATCTTAGGGTTTTATAGTTTATTTTTATGTAATTTTTCAGTATTAAAATTTATTTTTAATGTTTTAGGTTACAATTTGTTTAGGCTATAAAAAGCCATGAATTAGTTGTAAGAGACAAATTTTGATGAATGAAAATAAAAGTTCCCTACACTTGCAAATTCTTGTGATAGAATGCATGAGAGCCATTCAATCTAACCTTGATCAAGTTTGATTGTGGAGTGACTCAATCTAGAACAAGATCTTCAATATCTTGCTTCTGGATCTTTGATCAAAGAGGTAATCAAATTCTTGTCTTTTTCTCTTGGTTGTTCCAAATCCATAAGGAGGTGTTAATCTCTCAGATCCAAGGGATCTTTGGACTGAGAATTAGGGTTGCCTTACCATAGATGACCATATTTGGTACCTAAGTTGGCTAACGTTGTAGTAGGAGGCTCTATAGAGGATGACTGTGATGATTCACTCGACACACAAAGATTAGCAAACTCGTCTATAGCGAAAGCACTATCATTTGATGCAAGATGTGCTATCTGAGACCACTTCTGATATCAAAATATCCTCAACCCTTTGAATCCTACCATACGTCAGCACTCTTTAAACCTTTAGGTCGACCATGACTTGGCTTTGGTGTGTTAGCACTCAAACACTTCGAAACACGATAACCTTCTCTACCAACAATGGTATTATTTAATTTGTGCATCCTAATTTCATTGAATTATAACAATATTTGTTGATTTATAATCTGCTATTCTCCTTTATTTTTTCAAAACAAGACAAATATAGAAAACATAAATCTCGAAAAATAGAAAAAAACCAAAAAATTGTAGGACACTATCAAAAACCTTGAAAGCAAGGCAACCCGGTGCTCTAAACAAAAACAAACTACCCAATCTTATAGTATACTATATTGCGCACAAAATCGAAAAAAAATCAGCGCTAGAAGATGGCCCATGCGCTTCTACGTGCGGGCACAAGTTTCCGTGATGCAACTTCAAAAATCTACCTACATTGCGCACTTTTGGAGCGCATGCGGCTTCGTTACTTATCATACGACCAAAAAGTTTTGACACAACGTAGATCATTTCAAGAGCTTCCTAGCGATAGATTATGTGTCAAGAACGGACGTCATAATTAAGCTAATGAAAACTTATGTTTTTTGACGAGTGGCAATATTATATGAAAAACTGCATTTTCGAACTGAGATATCCTCACATGTGCACTCGATATGTGTGGGATGGCCACCAAATTTTGAAGACCTATAGATTTCTTATTAGGCTATCAAACTCAGAAGGCAATGGCGGCCAACTCTGGCAAATGTTTTTTTATATTTTCCAACACTAATTGGAAACCCTAACTCCCAAAAACACTAGGGTTTTGGGGTATTCCTTTAATACCATGTAAATTAGCTTGAGACTAAAGAATTGTTATATCATTGTAGATAAAGGTAATGTCTATATATAGATTTACATCTCAAACCTATTCCTAATCCTATTCTTATCCCTAATCATATTCATAATCCTAATCCTAAACCGAACTACTAGATAAGTCTAATACAAGTTACTAATATACTAAACCTAACACCTTACTTCCAGCAGAGAGAAAATAGAAAAATGAAGTGTTAAACAAAGTTCTAGTTTTGATATGTTAAAACTTTATACACTTCTTAAATGAAAGTGAGAGGATAGAAACTATGAGATAAAGACAACAAGCCTTGAAGTCCTAAAAAATAGCTGGAGTTTTAATGTTCGAGGTTTGAGTTGTTCAACATAAATCATCTAAATAAAGATATATGCTTTGAAGCCATGAAGACAATAAGCTTATCATACAACCGTCAAAGCTACATGACAAATATTTGGGGCATTTAGTTGAACCTAGTCAAAATTGAGTTTGTTTCAGATAAAGACATGAATTCATTTAACGATGAACAAACAAAATGTGTTACTAAAAACCAAAATTTTAAGGTGGTAAAGGTAACTACACCTCAACAAAAACTATAAAGTGAAATAACTATCTCAAACAACTTGTAGCACTTCAATTCGTGTATTAACTACCCAATCGACTATTTCAAACAAAGAAACTATTGAGCATTAATATATAAAGTTCGAAATTCTAATATGATAAGTTTTTTAAAAAAGTGAGTTTGAGTAGGTGTTTTAGTTATGTGTTCGAGCATTGTTGATTCATGTGAAGTGTTTGCAATCAAACTTTGTAACCCATCTAGAAAAAGATAAAGAGAATGAATGCACGTACCTTTGGAAGTGGATGTTAACCCAAGTTTAGTTGAACGTTTATTCATGTTATTGTCTTCTTCCTAATCACTCATTATACGTTGTATTTCAACCTAGGGCATTCCTATAAATATTTTATAGTTCTAATATTAGAATAAAAAAAAAAGAGTTTGAATGAGTGCTCGTGGTTTCAGAATAGTGTTAAAGTATGTATGCTTGTGAGTTGTTTGTGAGTAAGTATTGTATCCTACCGTTACGAAGATAAAGAGAATGATGACCATTACTTATTGAATTGGTGGTAAACTAGAAATAGACAACAACAAAATATGCTTGAGTCATCTCCCTATTCTATGTAACTCTTTTTTGTTGCTTTCACACGACTCATTTGTTTGCTTGGATTAGTTCATAAACAAAACATACATAAATTGAAGTCAATAAGTATACAATTATAAACTAATATTCAAAAGAGAAATGAAAGTTTAAGGCCTCTAAGAACTTACAATACATTATGAGAATCATTCATTCTAGTATCTCCATTATTGTTTAAACTCTCTTTTCTACAAACTTTTTATATGTTGAATTTCATGAACTCAACAAAAGAAGATTATGTAAGTCGGTTAGAGTATTGTATCAAAATAATGTAGAAAGATAAAAAATTAAGAAATAAGAACTCACTCATTTTCTTTTTTTGTAACAAGAAAAAAGTTCATTCGTTGAAGGAGAACATAAATCCACGAACACAAATAAACAAAAAAACAATAACAAAATTCAGGAACTATAAGAAATGATAAGAGAAAGATTTCAAATTCAAGAATATTCAAATCAAGCCTAAAGAAGTAATCCAACTGATTTGTTAGGAATATTTGATTTTGAAAAGGAAGATGCACCATATTTTTCAATGGTTCAATTGAAGGATTCTAAAGTTAAAGATTCTTAACTTTGAAGTTCCTATAATTGATCACGAAGAAGGAAGACGCACATTATTTTTTGGTGATTAAATCATAAGAACACTAAAGTTAATCATGCTTAACATAATGCATTTCTACGTGGGGTTGACCTCCTGGAAATTATCTGATTGAGCATATGAGTGAAAAAAGAGCATGTTGAAAGGACCAGTATAAGCGTCTTCACTTTAAGAAGCCTTTTATTGACAATAGGTTTTTACATGACAATGTTGAACGGGGTGCATGACATGTCATGGCTAAGCTTTGATTCAAATACATGGTAGTTATAATTCTATATTAGTGAACTTGCATTGAAACCTTCTTATAATATGGAAACACAAAATGAACTTCACTTGAAGACCTACTATGTTCTCTGTTTTAAATTTTTAGTTGTTCAACATAAATTAGCTAAATCAAGATGTCTACATGCTTAAGTTTTAAAGAGAATCAGCGCATCGAACAACATTGAAAGCTACATGATAAATATTAATGGCATTCAATTAAACTTTAAACTAACATGTTTTAAGTTTGTCTGTAGACATTACAATCAGTTAACCAATGTACAAATAGAACAAGTATTTCAAAAATATGTATGGATATGATAACTACATAACCAAATTCAAAGGAGAAAGAGAATGAATTCAAAAGAGAATGGTTATCAAAAGCCAGAAACCAAATGGCTAACAAATAACACCTAAGTTTTTTACTTTTAAGAAACTAATATTCAAAAAAGAAAGAGAATGAATGTGTTTACCTGACCAAGGTTTGGTCAACCAATATACATACTTGAGTCATCTCTCTATTCTCTCTTAACTTGTTGTTTTCATTCACGTGAGTTGTTTGTTTGTATGGATTAGTTCATGCACAAAGCATAAAGATCTTGAAAATAATTAAACAATTAAAAACTAAAATTCAAAATAGAAAAGTAAGTTTTTGCGTTTGAGAAACTAAAATTCAAAAGAGAGAGAATGAATGCATTTATCTATTGAATTTGATATAAACCCAAGTTTTGTCAACTACAATACATCTTTGAGTCATCTCCTAATTCTCTCCAACTCTTTTTATTTTCTTTAGCGTGACTCTTTTGTTTGATTAGATTAGTTCGTAAAAAAGACATAGAAATTTAAGTAAATAAGTAAGAAACTAATATTCAAAAGCGAAAGAGAATGAACCCATTTACCACTTGACTTATTTGCTTGCTTAAATTAGTTCAAGAACAAATCATAAAGAAAGAAAAGTCTGTAGGTAAACAATTAGAAACTACAATTCAAAAGAGTAAGTTTATGACTCTTGAGAAACTAAAAGTTAAATGAGAAAGAGAACGAATGCTACCTCTAGATTCAGACGAATACCTTAGTACGATCAACCACTATCCATTGTTGATTCATCTATGTATTCTCTCTTAACTTCTTGTTGTTTCTTTCCTTGGACTAGTTCATACACAAAATATAAAGAAATTGAAGGGCAAAACGAAACAATCATATTTAAAAGAAAAAAGTAAGTTAATGGCTTTTGCGATACTAAATTTTAAAAGCAAGGGAGAGAAATAATCAATGCAATAACCTATATGTTGGATGTAGACCCCAACCACTATACATACTTGAGTCATCTCCCATATGCTCTCTAAGTTTTTTTTTTTTTTTTTTTTTCATTATTCACATACATGATGACTCTTTATTTGCTTGGATTAGTTTGTAAACAAAAACATATAGAAATTGCAGTCAATAAGTAAGAAACTAAAATTCAAAAAACGAGAGAGAGAGAGAGGGAGAGAGATAGAGAGAGAGAATGATGCAATACCTATTATATTGGATTATAACCAAGTTTGATGAACCACACAATACATGCTTAGAGTATTCTTCAAATGCTCTCTAAGACTTTTTTGTTTCTTTCACATGACTCTTTTGTTTGATTAGATTAGTTCGTAAACAAAACATATAGAAATTGAAGTCAATAAGTAAGAAGCTAATATTCAAAAGAGAACAAGAATTAATGCATAAAATTTAGAAATATTGAATCAAAAAAATGATGAAAGATATAAAATTTAGAAATACTAACACACTCATATTCTTTTTTTGTGATTACAAAAAAAATCCATTCGTTGAGAAAAGAAAAAAAAAAAGGAGAACATAGTTCCCTAAACACAAATAAACAAAAAGCAATAACAAAATACAAGAACTATAAGAAATGATCAATACAAAACATCAAAAAGAACTAAAGAAAATCATTCTAGCTGCTAAAAATGTCCTAAAGTGAGTAATTGACAAATTACTTTAGAATGTTGCCCAAGATGAGACTATAAGTGAGCATATTTGAATCTTCAAACCAACGACACTTGAGAATCGTAGAAAACACACTGATTCCTCTCCATTCAAGTATCTTCATACTTTTAACTATTTTATCAATTTACTCATCATTCTAGCAACACTTTTCTATTGATGGAATCTTGAGAGAAAATAGAAAGAGGAAGTGTTGAATAGTGCAGCTCAACAAAACACTTGAAAGAGAAATAACTATCTCAAACAACTTGTAGCACTTTAATTTGTCTATTAATTAGCTATCTCAAACAAAGAAACTGTTAAGCATTCCACAACTATACGAGTCTCGCGGATTCTACCTAAGACATTCATATATATAGTTCAAAATTGTAATATGATCATTTTTTTTATAAAAGTGAGTTTGAGTCGATCTTTTAGTTCTGCGAATTGGGTTCAAGAATTGTTGATGCATGGGAAGTGTTTGCAATAGAATTTTTTAACGCATCTTGAAAAAGATAAAGGAACAAATGCACATACCTAGCGAAGTGGATGTTAACCAAAGTTTTGGTCGAACATCTTTTCATGGTTTGGTCATCTTTCTACTGACTCTATATACATTGTATTTCAACCTAGGGCCTTCATATAAATAATTCACGATTGTAATATGAGAATTAAAAAAAAAAGTGAGTTTGAATGAGTACTTGTGTTTTGAGAATAGAGTTTAAGTGTGGATGCCTAAGAGTTGTTTGTGTGTAAATATTGTAACCTACCTCGATGAAGTGAAAGAGAATGACGACCATTACCTATTGAATTTGTTATAGTTCCGAGTACAAACAACAAAATATGCTTGAGTCATCTCCCTATTCTATCTTACTCTTTTTTGTTTCTTTCACATGACTCTATTTTTGCTTGGATTGGTTCATAAAAAATACGTACATAAATTGAAGTTAATAAGTATACAATTAGAAACTAATATTCAAAAGGAAAAGAAAGTTTAAGGTCTGTGAGAACTTACTAACTTTGTGAGAATCATTCAATCAAGTATCCCATTCTTGTTTAAACTTTCTTTTCTACAAACTCTTTATATGTTGAATTTTATGAACTTAACAAAAGAAAATCATGTAAGTCGATTAGAGTATTGATTCAAAAGAATGAAAAATGATATAAAATTTAGAAATACGAACTCTCTCATTTTCTTTTTTTTGTAACATGAAAAAAGTCCATTAGTTGAGAAAAGGTAGAAGAAGAACATAATTCCACAAACACAAATATATAAATAAAAATAATAACAAAATTCAGGAACTATAAGAAATGATCAACACAAAACATCAAAAAGAACTAAATAAAATGATTCTATCTTTTAAAAATGTCCTGAGCTGAGTAATTAAACGACTTTAAAAATGTTGCTCAAGATGAGACTATAACTGAGCATATTCGAATCTTGAAATCAACGACACTTCAGAATCGTAGAAAACACGCTAATTTTGTTGAATGAACATTAAATGTTGGTTTTATTTTTAGTGAGCTTTCAATTCAAAAGTTAGGTAGATGAAAGGCCAAAAGTTTTGAGATACATGAATAGAAACACAAGAAGTGAGTTTTTTTTTAGAAAAACAAAGTGTCTTGTCTCTTCAGTTACTGAAAAGAAAAGTAGTGTGATTTTACAAAATCAGAGTCGATGGAAAATGTGGTTGGTCAATGCCACTGCCTGACTAACAAATGTGAATTACAAGAACTAGATCATTTAAATGAATGCTCTTCTGGATTCTCGAGATGTATGAGATGTGGTTAAAGAAGGTTTCAATTAACCAAGAGATACGCAGATTATACGACAGCTCAAAACAAGCTGTTGAAAGAGACATAATCAAAAGATAAAACAACACTATACATGGTGTTCTGAGTCGTTGATGAGTCGGGCTATGAGAAGATTGCCAGTGTAGCTACTTCAAAACAAGTGTAGGACATTTTAGAAAAAAGTGTTCAAAGGAGCCGACCGAATCAAGCAAGTGCGTTTCCGAATTCTTCGTGGTGAGTTGGAGAGCATGAAGATGAAGCAATTGAAAAGTGTATCTGACTACATCTCACCTGTACACACTATGGTGAACCAACTCAACCGAAATTCAGAGAAAATTAACCGATAGACGAGTCCTGGAGAAGATTTTGAGATTATTAACCAATAGTTTTGAGAATGTTGTGTGGGGGATAGAAGAGGCAAAGAACCTTGCAATGCTCACGATTGATGAGCTTGCTGGTTCTCTTGAGGCACACGCGTAATGTAAGATGAAGAAGAAGAACGAAACACTCGAGCAAGCACTTCAAACTATAATCAAAGACGAAAAGGTATTCAATTCTTAAAATTTTCGAGGTAGAGGTCGTGGCCATGGAAGTCATGGAGAGGGTCATGGTGGTGAAAGTAGTAGTCGTGAAGGGTACTATAGGGAGAAAGGACACTCGAGCCAACCAAATTAGCATGGAAGAGGATGTGGTCGAGGAAGAGGCATTTGATCGAATTATTCAAACATCGAGTGTTACAAATGTCACAAATATGGTCACTTTGTGAGTGATTGCAACTTCGTCAAATGTTATAATTGTGGTAAAGTGGGGCATTTTGCAAAAGATTGTCGAGACAATAAAAAGATGTAAGAAATAATCAATCTAGCCTTGGAAAACGAAACGAATAAAGGTCTTCTCTTAATGGCTCAAAATGTAGTCAACATCAACAATGACACTTTGTGGTACCTCGACTCAGGAGCAAGCAACCATATGTGCATCCACGAGTACCTAATCAAAGAGATGCAAAAGATTGAAGATGGTTATGTGTCATTTGTAGATGCATCAAAGGTAGAAGACAAAGGTCGAGGTACGATTTATTACTTACAAAATGGATGACTTAGTAGGGTCAATCCAAGATGTTTATTACGTACCAGACCTCAAGAAATTTTAAGTTTGGGGCAACTCATAGAGACAGTTATTCAATATTTTTGAAACACTGACTACTTCACTTAAAGCACAAGCAAGGGTGTTTGGTTCCTCGAGTCGAGATCGGAATAAATCGAATGTACAAACTAAATTTGAGAAGTATACGAGAAAATTTTTTGCAAGTCGACGTAGAAGACAAGGCATCGTTGTGTTATCTCTACTTTGGTCACCTACATCATGGTGGCCAGCGAAGAAGAATATGGTGCACGGGCTACCCAACATGGATTACTAAGGAAAATTTTAGGAAGAATGTGTACTCAGCAAGCATGCGAGAACTTTGTTTCAAAATAAGGTAAAATATAGGGCTAAACAACCTCTCTAGTCGATTCATACTATTTCAAAGTGTGTGCATCCATCTCAAAGCCAATTGGCTTTATAAGAGTAGCTCACAATATGCCCTTCAAGATAGCACCATTGGAAAAGCCATCTTGGATTAGATCCGATTTTTTTTCCTAAAACATACCTGCTTTGGCTCACTCGCTTCGGTTGAATCTGAACTATTGGAATCATCAAATGCCCGCTTAAGTCTTTACCCATTTGGGTGGGGTCCTTAAAATTTTGAAGGTGAATAACTTGGAGATTTGATGTCATATTGAAAGTGTGGGCATCCATCTCAAAACCAATTGGCTTTGGAATGAACACGCTTTCTAATACGGTATCAGAGCTATGCCTCAAACATAACCATGTTGGTAGATCACCCCATGTAGAATAAAAACATTTGGAGCCCTAAAATGAAAAATTGTAGTAGCTTTACTAGGTTGGCGGTGTACTCTCAAAAGGACATGAGTTTAATTTGCATATGAGCTATCCAAATTGACTAGCGATCTACTCTCAAGAGGGAATAAGTTAGTCAAATATAATAGTCAGAAAATTTGGTCTATCAAGACTAGCGGTGTAGTCTTCTGAGAAGAGGAGTTGGTTTGATGTCTCACTTGCTGGATTGACTATTTGAGGCGAGGCGAGGCGAGGTGGAACTTTGTTCGAGGAGAGAATTGTTGGGATGCAAACAAAGTATCTCACATTGGTTACAAAATGGGAAGATCATGGGTATATAAGTGACGACAACTATCGATATTGATATGAGACCTTTTGGCTAGAACCAAATACAAAGTCATGATGGTGTATGCCCAACTTGAACAATATCATATCAATGTGGAGATTCGAGTAGAGTTGTCATTCTTATTAATTATTGATTCGTGATTTACATAACTTAACATGGTATAAGAGTATGAGGTTCTAAGTTCGAGTCCTTGCTATGTCGTGCATAATTAAATTTACTCCAACCTATCGGCTTAAGAATTTAGGGTTATTGGTGATTTACATAATTGAACACATACCGACATATGTGTACCTATTACCCTCGAATCTTTCAGCGGTAAAAGTTATTTCATTTCATTTATCGATAATTTCTCAAGAAAAACTTTGGTTTATTTTTTTGAAAGAAAAATTTGAGGCATTCGAATCATTCAAAAAATTCAAAGCAAAGGTGAAGAAGGAAACTGGTAGATACATCAAAGATGTATGATCCGATAGAGGTGGCGAGTATACATCGACGCCTTTCATGCAATATAGCAACGGGCAAAGGCATAAGGCGATTTCTAACAGCACCGTACACTCGTCAAAAAAAATGGTATGATCGAGAGAAATAACCGGACCATTCTCGACATGCTTCGATCAATGCTTAAGAGCAAAAAGATGCCAAAGGAATTTTGAGCATAAGGCATGCAATATGCTATATATGTGCAAAATCGATGTTCTCATGCAAAGTTAGAAGATCAAACACCACAAGAGGCATGGAGTAGAGTAAAGTCGAAAATTTCTCATATGAAAGTGTTTGGTATTGTGGTTTATGCACACATATCAAATCAACGAAAAACAAAGCTCGAAGACAAAAGCAAAAGGTGAATTTTTATTGGGGTATGATAAGAAGACAAAAGTGTACAAGGTAACCCGATAAGCAAAAAGGTGATGGTGAGTCGTGATGTGCAAGTAAATAAAACAAGCAAGTGGGACTGGAATAATTTGATGAAGGTTAACATTGAAGTTAGAGAATAATTAGTTTTTGAACCAACTAGTATACCAAAAAACTCTAAAACTACCAATGATGAAGATCAACCACGACCACCGAAAATGCGAAATTTGTAAGATTTATATGATTCGAAAAATGAGGTACACCTTGTATGTTTTTTGGCATATGCTGAAAATATCATCTTTGAAGAGGTAGTGCGAGACAAGAAGTGGAAAACTTCTATGGATGAGGAGATTAAATCGATTGTTTTCAACAGCACATAGGGGCTAATAGAATTGCCGAAAGAATGTCAACCAATTGGTGTGATGGGGGTGTTCAAAAAAAAGATGAATGCTCAAGGCAAGATAAAGCGGTACAAACCACGACTTGTTTCGATGGAGTACAAGCAAAAGGCAGGAATTGACATACGATAGCTTATTTCTCATCCGACTCAATTCAATTGGCCGATTTTTCAAATAGATATCAAGTCGACATTCTTGAATGGTGTGCTTAAAGAAAAAGTCTACATCAAAAAATCACTCGGGTACATGAAAATTGGAAATGAAAAGAAAGTGCTAAAATTGAAGAATGGGCTTTACGAGTTAAAGCAAGCAACATTGATACGAATCCAATCAACGATCCATTACATGTACCGGAAGGCCCTATTACAAGGAGTAAGGCAAAGAAGATTC
>JBBMEG010080489.1:0-11454 GCA_037832605.1 Cyclanthera cordifolia | reverse complement strand
AAAAAAAAAAAAAAAAAAAAAAAAAAAAAAAAAAAAAAAAAAAAAAAAAAAAAAAAAAAAAAAAAAAAAAAAGAAAACCCTCAAAGATTTAGTCATGGGTTGGGGTTGGTACTATATATACATAATTGAATTCATTAGGTTGATTTGATTCCAATAATTTTGTAAGGAGTTGAGTTTAAATAATTTGAGTAATTAATTTGAGAAAGAAATTGTTTATTAATTAATTTATGGTAGATAGTAGGTTGAAAGAATTGTCTATTAAATTTGGTATTGAATTCTCTACATATATCTTATAATGCCCAATTCCCCTTGACATGTAGAGAAATAATTACAACAATATGAATAGAAATGAGAGAGAGAGAGAGAGAGAGGTAAGCATGACAATTGAAAAACCCTAACACTAAATGTAAAAGGAGATCAAAGTTTGGTGAAATAATTTAATTCAATGAGGAAAACAAGAATATGCACTTAAACAAAAAAAGATTCTAAAATGAAATAGTTTGGTAACAACTTTGAAAAAAAAAAAAATTAAATTTTTTTAAAACCAACCAAAGAAAAAGTGGATGCCTCTCTCCCATCTCATTCACTTTTGTTCTCAATAAGCAAACACAATTTATTTCTCAAAATTCATGCTAACAAACTTTAATTTCCATCATTTTGAGTTCCAAGCAACCCTTTATTATTAAATTCAATTCATGCAAAAAAATAAAGCCAAACCCAAATTTAAACAACTCAATACATTGACTTTGGCCTCATTAATCCAATCAATCAAAAATCACTCTAGTTTGAATTCATTTTCTTCTCAATAACTCTTTCAAGCTTTGATCCCTAGATTCAAGAAGATTGATTTCTTGTTTTGTAATATACAGTTGCAATCGTGCGGCTGATTTGATTGTTAAGCGTAACCCAGTTAAAGTTTTTAATATGGTCATTGTTGTAATTTTTCTAAGCTTTCCAGATGTTGATTTTTTGAGGTGGAGAATCCCCTAACATATTACATTTGTGGTTATCGATCAAGCAGCTTGTAAAAATTGGTGTTTGATTTAGTTTATTCGGTGAAATATATTTTCTTTTTCTCTGAAAAAAAAAAAAAAAAAAAAAAACAATAGTTCAACTTGCAAGCAATAAGTAGAGATGTCATATGGATAATTCAAGAATTATAGAGAGAAGAAATGTATTGCAAGAGTAGGAGAGTAGATGCATAAAAGCAACATTTTACATTGATATAAACAACATTATATAGTAACGCACTAAAACTCTAACCTAGATCTAGAGGACCATTGAATTTTACACTCTATCCTTTATATTAACGATCCTGAGATCTGAGGTTCAAATTTCTTACTTTACGTATTATTTTTATTTATTTTTTAAAAAAAACACTATTATCTAATTGCCCTTTTAATTGAATTATTAAATGTCATTATTTCATAGTTAATTTACACAAGTATTTGAGACTTAATAAATATATTTTTGAAGTAATGGTAAGAGCTCAAGAATTTAATTTATCCCTTTTTTTTAAATGCCTTTTAGTTGGATTCCTAATTAAAGAAAAAAAAAATGCATTAACGATATTTAAAACATAATTCACTTTCCAAAAATGCATTAATGATATTTAACACGTGCTCCTCATGTATTTCACTTTCCTTTTATTTTCCTTTATCCTTTAATTCCTAATTTATTAAACTTTCAACTATGCATTTATTTCAACTCCGATTTTTTTTTTTTTTTCTACTTTTTTGGCCACCAAAACAATAGTACTTTTATTTAGTAATTAAAAAAAAAATTAATTGAAGAAATAAATGGAAAATAAAATAGCAACTACAAAAATCAATAATAACCTCAGGAAAGACGGGTATGATTCATTTCAACATTTTATTCGTTCGGATTAGATTGTGTTATAGCTCTATAATTTTGATTAGGTTTATCATTGGATGAACTGTATTGGTGCTTTTGATCCTAAAAAAGAAACAGTAGGTACAACTAGTCTATAGTCCAAGAGAGGCCAGAATCTCATTGCTCTCTGCTTTTTCTTGCTAATTTTAAACATTCAAAAAAATTGAGTGATTCGGTGATATGAAGTACTTGTTTAGAAATTTGTGTTTTGTAGAGAAAAAGTCGCAAATTTTTCCTTTTTTTTTTCTTGAGATTTGTATGTAGAAGAGAAAATGTTTATTTTAGATGAAATTTGAATATATAGTTTGATTTGAGGTTTATTAAAATGTTGAAGAGAAGTTAATAGAGTGAGCGTGGAATATACTAAAAACAAACAAAAAATTGAATTCTTATTCTTCCTCTCTTCCAAATACAACGAGCCCGAGCACAAAAAAATAAAGAAAAAGAAAAAATAATATTAATAAAAATAAAATAACACACTTAAAAGACACTCATAAATTAATTAAGACTTTGGAAGCATTATATAGATTAGGTGCAACTAACAGAACTAATTTGACAAACCATCCAAATTAATAGATTTTTAATATTAAGTTTTATTGTAAACTCTGCTAAACTCTAAAATTTAGGGTTTGTTGAAATTACTCAAGAGCTTTAGTTGCAGCAGCTAATCACCATCAACCGCCGCACTGTACACTAATAATAATAATTATTATTTGAATTATATTATATAAAGTGAACAAATTAATACAAATACTAATATTTTATTATTATAAAAATACCTCTGTGATTGATTTTATTTTAATCGGTAGATTTTTAGATGTATAGTTTTTATTTTAAATTTTGAAATTATATATATATTCTCACAAAATAATTACAAATGTAAATAGATTTGAAAGTCTTTATATTTGTAATCGTTAATATATTTTAATACTATATTATAAATATTCATTAATATCAAAATAATGTATTATAAACATTTATTAATACTTATATTATAAGAAAATATGTGAGCATACTCATTAATATCAACGGTTACATTTTTTACTAATATTGTAAGTTTCCAATTTTAAAATTAAAATGAAATAGTTAGACTCAAAAAAGTATATTAAAATTATTTAATATAATTGAATTTCCAAATTATAGTATGGATTTGCGTTAATATTTTTTGTAATATTAAATAAAATTGAACTTCTGAAATTTTAGAGATAAAAATAAATTAAATTTTTAAAAATGGAGATACTAAAATAAATAAATAAATAATCAAAATCTTATTTTAAGTGGGATTGGCATATCTCTGTTTCATGTTTTGTATACCTGATTTGAAATTCTGAGAGTACTTAAAATAATAATAATAATAATAATAATAATAATAATAATAATAATAATGTAAAAGTGGAAAAAATATTTTATTAATAATTTTGTTTAAATCAATGTATAGTGGGTGGACTAATATTAGAAGCCTTCAAAAATGGTTGACCAGAGAAAGAAAGAACAAGCATCCAAATTGGTTGTTGACCTTAATACTTGGGATTCCCACTTGGCATTCATACAATGTCAAAGTCTCTCAATTTTAGAAAAATATTTTATTTTAATTTCAACATTATACATATTCACATCTTCCAACCAAAAATCAACTCTCTTACCAAAACAAATTCTTTAATAATTTTTAAAAACCAAAGTTTAAAAAAAAAAAAAAAAAAAAAAAAAACTAATATTTGTGATTAGGTCGTCGAAGATTTTCCGTTGAAAAAAGAGGAGATCAGTTAATAATTTATAAGATAAGTAAATTATTCTCTTTATCGTCTGATTCACATTTTAAGATGAATATTCAATCTTTTTAATATAAGTTATCATGGTGGTTCTTTAATCACTACTTGACAACTTTACAATTGACAAATGGTTTATGTCTAAGATGACAATCACTATGTTAAAAACTATAAATACGAGTCAAATTATTTCTCCTTAAACCTTATCATCTCAGCAAACTCGACCATTTCAATGACTCGACTTTTATACGACCATCGCGAACGACCATCTCAACTAGTAAACAATCACTCAAGTGATTGACCATCATAATGACTCAAGATAAAGTTAAGAACTCAAAAATATTTACCTCTATCGGTGTAATACATATCAACAAGACTCGATTGTATATGTATATGTATATGTATATGTCCATATATATAAATAATAGTGAAATATAATATCTCCATCCACGTTGATATTTGATACTAGGTTAGAAAAACAAAGATATAGGCAAGTCTTCTTCAATTCTTCACACACCAAATTTTCATACATACGTACAAATCCAACCAATCAGAGGCCGATTTCCCACGTGCCAACAAACAACTCTACCCCAAATTCAACACGTGTAATACCAAACAAAATTGTCAGCTCTAAAAAAAACATAGACCTTCAACTAACCACTCCCGAATTCCAACTATAAAAACCCCCACGCCATTCACCACTTCACCAAAACACTCTGTTTCAATATTCTTCTCAACGATGGCCTGGACCCGACTCGCCGCCGTCGGCCACGGCTCTTCCGCCACCGTCTACCTCGCCTCCGCCGCCCCCTCCGGCGAACTCTTTGCCGTCAAGTCCGCCGAGCTTCCCAAATCGAACGTCTTGAAAACAGAGCAGAGGATTCTTTCATCTCTATCCCACCATTCCATTGTGGGATACAGGGGATTCGATGTGACTAGAGAAAATGGGAATTTGATGTATAATCTCTTCATGGAGTACGCCGCCGGCGGTTCCCTCGCCGACGAAATTCTCCGGCGCGGCGGCCGGATTAAGGAGGCTGCAGCCGGGTTTTACACGCGTCAAATTTTGAAAGGATTGGAGTATTTGCACAGACGGGGTTTGGTCCATTGCGATGTTAAAGCGAAAAATGTCTTAATTGCCGGCGACGGTGTGAAGATTGCGGATTTCGGATGCTCGAAATGGGTTTGCGAAACGGCGGCTGGGATCGGCGGAACGCCGATGTTCATGTCGCCGGAGGTGGCGCGTGGGGAAAAACAGGGTATTTCCTCTGACATTTGGGCCCTTGGGTGTACATTAATCGAAATGGTCACCGGCGCTCCACCGTGGCCAACCGCCGGCGACCCAGTTTCGGTAATGTACCGAATCGGATATTCCGGCGAGTCGCCGGAAATTCCAAGCTTTTTATCGGAGAAAGGTAAAGACTTTTTGGCGAAATGCTTGAGAAGAAACTCAACAGAACGGTGGAGCGCGAGCCAACTTCTCGAGCATCCATTTTTGGAAGAATCGAGTTCTGGGTTCGAAGAAATCAAGGAATTAAATTCAAATTCAAATTCAAATTCTCCGACTAGTATTCTGGATCAATGCCTTTGGAGTTCAACGGAAGTAGAATCGAAAACTCTGCCGAAAACAGAGAAATGGGAAGATGACAGAATCAAACGGCTGTCGTTGTTTTCAGAGAAAATCAAGTGGGATTTGAAAGATGAGAATTGGATCATGATTAGAGAAAGTGAAAAAAGATGAAGATTCTAGAAGAAGTGATTTTGAGGAAAAGGATAGAATAGGTATTTAGAAAATTAAGTGATATTGTAATTAGTGACAGAGCTAACTTGTTAGTTCATCTAACTGCAAAAGTTTTGATTTTTATTTAATTTTCAACTCTCTATTTCTCTTTTTTTGTTCATTGGTTGAGTTTGGCAGATTTTGAGGTATTACCCAAATGGATTTATGACATAATAATTCAATCTAAATATTTAATAACATAAAAAAGGAAGGAACTTGGCAACTAGAAGCTCCTCATAATTCATAATAAAGAGGAAATGAATTTGTTTTGGGTTGTATTTATGAGTAGATGGAGTGAAGGATAAGTAACCAAAAGTTATAAAAAAAAAAAAAAAAAAACAAGAATGCCAAACATGAACAGGGAAAGCTTGCTGTGATGGTTTACAAAAAAGGGGAAAGTTTTATTTAAAGAAGATGAAGTGTGGGGTTTTTAGTGTTATTAGATGCTACAAAAGAGTATAAAAATATAGAACATGTTGTCTTATGTGAATTCCTCTTGATGATGGTTGGATAGTTTAAAGTGTGACTTTGTATTTTTAATGAAAATTTTCACATTTTAATGTTAGGACATCGTTTTTTCAATGTGAGATCTTTTATAATCATTCGAGAAGATACTTCATTGAATTTTATTAATCTTAAATCGAATTTCAATTTTATATTTTTAAATTACTTGTTTGGTTTTTCATGTATTCAAATATGATAATGAGTAGTATGATGTTACATTTTAGAGCTGCAATAATAGTAGTAGTTCACTCAATCCGAACATGTAAAAGTAGATATTTGATAGAATGAACATTCATCTCAAAATCAATTGATAATATATAAGAAGAGTAATATGTAACTTATACACATACACACACATATATATATATATATATATATATGACGGTTATATGATTTATCAATTTTCTAATGTGAACTTCTTAACAATGTATCATTAAGAGATGTCTCATTGGTTTGCCAAGTTTATATCATATATAATTTCATTTTATTAGACCAAATACTCATTTGGATTTCATAGACTCCAATACACCAGAGATAGTACGAGGTTAATTACATCTAAAATCATACCAACAACAAGAAAAATCATCATTTTTTCTTATAAAATAGTTAATAATAATGTCATATTTTTTGTTTTTGAAATTTAAACTTATATTTATTCATATTCTCGCCAAATATTTCCTTTTCTCTTAAACATGTGACCAAATTTCATAAACCAAAACTGTATTTAGAAACCATTTTTTTAGCTTTCAAATTTTTATTTAATTTTTAAAAATACAAATAAGATATACGTATCAAAGTAGAAAAAAATTATATGTAAGAAGATTAGCGGTAATTTAACTTTCAATAACAAGAAATCAAAGCCCCGCTTTGATAACTATTTTGCTTTTGGATTTTTAAAATTTAAGTTTGTATTTACTCAAATTCTCTACATATAATTTCATCTTCTCTTAAAAAAAAAATCAAGTAAATCCTAACCAAATTCTATAAACAAAAATAAGAATTTGGATGCAAATTTTTTTAGCTTAAAGTTTTTTGTTTGATTTTTTAAAAACATAAGTAAAATGTAAATATCAAAATAATGAATAAATTAGGATACTAGTTATAGATTTAAATTTAAAATCAATAAACAATAAACCAGATAATTATCAATGAGATTTAAATAATTATCAACGAGATTTAAATAATTATCAAACCGGTCTAAAATGTTCAATTTGATACCTTATCATCACCCACTTTTTTTTTTTTTTTTTTTTTTTTTGATTCTCTCTCTTATGAGTATTAAATTGATAGCCAAGTTGTGAGGGTTTGGTAGAATAATATGTTAAGCTGAAGAAGCAAAGTGAAGGAAAAATAAAGACAGAAAGAAAAACAGAGGCAGCTTTGATTTAAATGAGAGAGTTTTCCCGTTTCCGTGTCAGAAAACTGCCTGATTGTTTGCTTTTCAACAAAAAAAGAGAAACGCGTTCAGTTTTTTATGATTGGGCCTATTGGGCTTTGCAGTTTTGTTTGGGCTGACGTTGGCCCAACCCAACAATATTGGTATCTTTTCAAGCCCAATCTGATTTGTTGGAATTGTTTTCAACTTTTCTATGACTGAACCAAAAGTACATAGATATGTGGTTTTGTGATGTAATACAAAAAGAAAATAGCTAATTTGATGAAGATCAATACAACCCATAAATTCACCTCATGTTAAGATGAAATGAGTTATAATTTATTGGTTGATGTATCGTTAACAATTTCTTCTTTTTTTTTTGGTGTGAAAAACTGATCATGAATCCATCGATTTCTGCTGTTATTGTTGTTCGGTTGGCTGTCGGACTTACTTTTATTGGACCTGGGGTTGGTCAAGATATTGTTGTGGGCTAAGCAGTAGAAGGGATCGCGATACAACTCAAGACGGAGGGAATTAAAATCTGAGGTATTTTATTGCTTAGTTTGGCTTTTATGGAAGCTTTTAACAAGCTATAGACTCGCTTACTCAAACATGAAGCAGGATGGTTTGTTGGCAATCGTTTGAAGACTCGAGCTCGAATTAGAGAATGTCACTCCTATTGCTTCGTATGTTTGTCATGAGGATGATTATGGTAATTTTGACTTACATTTGTAATGAGACATTTTGTATATTTTTGTAATTACCTCAAGGGTGTTTGGAGGAATTGCCCTTCCTCCACTCTCAATGATCAAATTCATTGGAAATTGGAGACAAATAGCACATTTTTATTAAAATCTCTTAAAGCTGTCATCCTCTTTGCCCCCGACAACAATGTGATCATATACCCTTCCTAAGAAAATCAAAATCTTAATTCCTTTGGTGCTTATTTTACAACGGTCTCAACACTTTCGACACGATGCAGCGAAGACCAGGCTCGTCATATCTCTACTCGAACCGTTGTGTCTTTTGCAACAACCAGGGCAAAACTTCTGATCACTTATTTGCAAGATACAACTTCTCAGCTCAATGTTGGAACCTTTTCCCTTCTACTATTAACGTTCCCACTCATATTCCCTTGGATGATGTTGTTAAACTGATGTTCGACAAGAACTTTCATGGCCAGAAAGAAGTCTTTATTGTTTGTGCGAAAGGAGCGATGCTTTGATCATTGTAGAATGAACGTAATGCTAGAACATTTCAAGATGGATACATTTCGAGATCTCACCAAGCTTGTTGTGGGAAGATATACTCTTGTCCTTACTGCTTCTTGGTATCACAAACATGTTCTTTTCGAAGATTACTCTATTTCTTCAATAGCTCTTAATTGGAAAGCTTTCGTGCAATCTTTTATTGACATGTCCTTCATGTCTTATTTAATACACGATATCTATTTTTCGAAAAAATAAAAGTAAAATAAAAGCATCAAACAAACCCCTCGATTTTGTATTATCACTATTTTTTTGTGGGGGTAGGGTTTTTGTGCCCATCGTGTTGCCATATATACGCTTCTAAAAAGAGAGGGATTCCCTAAAAAGACATTTGAGATTTTGAGAGATTCTTGTGAGAATTAGGGTTTGGGTTAATGTTCATCGTTTTGCTCCGTTTTGTATTGAAGTGAATAATGTTATAAATCTTCCAAACTATTATAAATTTTGAGATTGATTTTTTATGGGGCATATATATTGTGGATTTGATTTAAATATAATTCTTTTGACTTTAGAATATTTATGAGTCAAAGAAACTTATACAAAATTAATTCATATAATTTATAAATCGATTGTAACCACAGATTGCACCTATAATATTTTGTTTTTCAAATCTTTTTGACTACAAGGTTAACTCGTGATAAATTTCTTTAATTCAATAATAATTAAGATAAAGAATCTAAACTCATATTAATTATATATATATATATATATATATATATATATATATATATATAACTATTACTAAGATTAGAAGTCTTAAAAACCAACTGACCATTTGAACAACTTTATTAATCTAAATAGGTTGGACTGAATTAATCATCAATTTATTAGATAAATTTTTGATTAATGTGTATGTGTTAAGGTTGGAATGATTGAAGCTAAGCAAACATGAATGGGAGTGAGTGAAGTTACAAAATTCATTGATATTTGATAAAAGAGTTCACTTGAAAAACATTACATCCCAATGGGGAGAAGATTACAACACTTTGATTAATGTATGCAATTAATTAAGCACATACTATATATTACTATACTAGCTTTTAAAATATTTGTAGTAGCTAGGATGAGTACATTAGGGTTTTAACGACCACCACCACCTCCGCCAGACCCAGAGCCAACACCAACACCATGCCCGGATCCACCACCGACTCCGATTCCTATTCCGATTCCAAATCCTCCACCATGACCACCTCCACCATGTCCAAAGCCTCCACCTATCCCACCACCTCCTCCGCTTCCAGCACCTCCGCCAGCTCCGAATCCTCCACCATGGCCTGACCCACCACCTATTCCGCCACCGCCTCCGCCTCCCCCTCCTCCTCCTCCTCCTCCTCCTCCTCCTGCACCTCCACCTACACCTCCTCCGAATCCAAAGCCTCCACCATGACCTGATCCACCACCAATACCGCCGCCGCCTCCTCCACCGGCACCTCCTCCTCCTCCTGCACCTCCACCAACACCTGCACCTCCACCTGCACCAAAGCCTCCACCATGACCTGACCCACCACCAATGCCACCGCCACCTCCACCACCACCACCACCGCCACCTCCGCCACCACCTCCTATTCCTCCATTTCCACCTACACCTCCACCGGCTCCAAAACCTCCACCATGACCTGAACCGCCACCAATACCACCGCCGCCTCCACTTCCGCCGCCACCCCCTCCTCCAATACCTCCACCTCCACCCGCACCTCCTCCAACTCCAAAACCGCCACCATGACCGGATCCCCCACCAACTCCGCCACCACCTCCACCACCAAATCCACCTCCACCACCAACTCCTCCCCCAGCACCGCCTCCAACGCCACCTCCGAATCCCCCACCGTGTCCCGAACCACCTCCACTCCCTCCTCCAAAACCACCACCTCCACCAACACCGCCACCGCCGCCTACTCCACCACCACCTCCAAACCCTCCACCCGATCCACGACCTCTACCACCACCAAAGCGAGGTCCGCCACGTCCACTAAATCTGCCACCGCAGCGCCTACCCCAACAATCATCGTCTCTAAAACCATTCTCATCAAGTTTGTTATCAGCAAGAGCAATGTCACTCAAATGAAGCACAATGAAAAGAACAAGAAGACAAAAAGAAACCCATTTGGGAAAGCCACCCATCATAACTCTATCACTACTTACTTTGCTTGTGTGTTTGGCTGCCAAGAAAACCCTAAGAATATATACATACACATTCACAGTTTCTGCTTTGACTCCATTAAAGTGGGACGTGTTCATGAAACGCGTTGGGGCGTTGGGGAGGTTGGATCAGATCATTTAATACTCTTTCCAAATCTAAATATCCAAACTCTTATCTCTGCATCCTTTGACTCTTGCTCACTCACTAATTATTTCAACCCATTTCTATTAACTTATGTGATTCAATATCAATGGCTACATCACCAGTAGAGAAAACAACTTCTACAATAACATCAAACAATAAAATCACTGCGTCACACATATATTTCATAATTAAAATGCTATTTTAAGCCACACATACATTTATTTAAGAATAAAACCTTAATGCTATGGTTGATAAATATATTTTTAATAGCTTTCAAATTTGAATATGATTTTTAAAAGTTATAATGAAAATGAGTAATTATAAGTTTTAAGATATCCTATGAGCATCACATTTCGTCGGCCATGGGTAGTGCGGACTTGGCGTCAACGCCACAGTGTTAGATATCAAAACCCATGTGAAATTTAAAGTGTTTTGGTTTAAGTTGGGAGCGTCGGTACACGACCAATAATAAATGAACAACACTAAAAGCTCTTCAACACTTTTGCTTTTACAACTTGCATTGCAACTATTGACCAATCTATCCGTATTATCTATATCTATATCTATATCTATATCTATATCTA
>JBBMEG010080488.1:0-11458 GCA_037832605.1 Cyclanthera cordifolia | reverse complement strand
TGGAATGGGTTGATCAATAGTGGGAAGCCATTTTTGTTAGCATTGAGATTGGATATAGTTGAGAATGATGAAGAAAAACAAGTGGTGAAACAAATTTTGGAGAGTGAATCAAAGGGGAGATGGTTGGTTGTGAGTTGGGCGCCACAAGAGGAAGTGTTGGCTCATGAAGCAATTGGTGGGTTTTTGACTCATGCTGGTTGGAACTCGATTTTGGAGAGTGTTGCGGTTGGGGTTCCCATGATTTGTTGGCCCCAAATGGGAGATCATCTTAGTAACTCTACTTGGGTTAGTAAGGTTTGGAAAATTGGGGTTGAAATGGAGGACGGGAACGACCGGGTTGCGGTCGAGACAATGGTTAGGTCAATAATGGAACATGAGAATGAGAATATGAAGAATAGAATTCGAGAGTTGGCTAAACGAGTTAAGGATATAGTTAGTAAAGATGGAACATCCGATCAAAATTTGAAGATTTTAGTTGAGGATATCAAAAAGATTAAACTAAATCAGCGGCAAGAGCATATGCTTAATTAATTATTATGTATTAATGGGTTCGTTGATTCCCATAGTTAAATTGTCGCATTCAAACAAATATTAGTTTTTTTTGTTGGGAGACCATTTTGTTATTCATGGTACTTTATTTTTGTTTTATGTGTTTTATGGTATTGTTGCTATTTATTTATTTTTATTATTAAATAAAATATTGTAGTATTCTATGTTACCTTTGTTGGGAGACCATGGTTTTCTTTCTTACGTTCTCTCTTATCTAATTATTTTTGGTTAAATAAAAACAAAGAGTTTGGATTCCTTGTTCAGCTTTTTTTCAAGAAGTTTCTAATTTAATTTGCTTTCTTTCTAAGGAAAAACATACATCATACCAAAAAAAATAGAAGTAGGGCATAAGAGGGAACACCAAAATTACGTGGTTCGGCAATCTAAGGCCCACGTCCACAAGAGAGTAAGGTATTTTATTCATGTGGATTTTTCTTTACAATATTGTGAATTGCATGTTACACCCTTCATGCATCCACTCACTTGAACTTATAGACAATAGACTCAGATAATGCCTAGAAGATTTAATGCTTAGAAGGATAAAGTCTATTGAGGATGATTTTTATTCATCGACTGCTTTTCTATTCAACCTGAATTTTGTTTTGGCTGAATGGATTAGGTGTTAAGTGATGCTCAAATACCTCATTCTGTGGGAAGTATTGAGCATTGCTATTCACTTTTTATAACATTCTAGATCATTCACGCTTATTCTAGTTGGTCAAGAAAGATTTAGAGCATACATTTTTGTCCAATATTGATGAAGAAAATCATAGAACTTTTTTTTTTTTCGTCTAATATATTGGTGTATAATGATTTAGAACATGCACATTTTTCAAAGTGAAGTTGTTGCAAAATTGAGACCACATGATTGACTTTATTATCAAGGCAAAATGTAGCCAATTTAGGACCATAGATTTTACTTAGAGCCCAAGTTCATGAAGACTATAAATAGGTGATTCCCATTGCTGGCAAACCATCCGAAATCTCCCACGACATCTCACATCTATGTGAGTGAGGGATGAAATAGAAATAGAGAGAATCCTTATAATAAAGTTTATTGTTACTTTGTAAGAGAGAAGGTTTGTAACTTCTATTTTTATAGTGAAGTTCTTCTATTCGTGCTTGATTTCTTACCCTAATTTGTTTAATGGTTTTCCACGTTAAATCAATGTGTGTCATTCTTTCTCTTCTCCCTTTTCATTATTATTATTCTTACCTTAATTCTTGGTTAAAGGATGTTATTGAGAAGTTTGTCTTGTTTTCAGTTTGTTCTTCTTTTAAATTTTTATTTGGGCTAAGTTTGTTCATCATCCGATTGATTATGTATATGTATTATGTTCTTGATATTGAAGCTAATAGAAAATTGAACTTACCTTGCAAAATGGATGTAGACTTCATTACTCGAATGACTATAAATATTGTATTGCTTTTTTATTATCGCTTCTTTGATTAGGCATTGATGAATTATATTGTAGTTTGATTGTTGGGAATGATCTATTTATTGGATGAAAGATCTAGTGGTGAAGTATTTTACACAATAGATGATACACTACAAGGAATGACCTCTTCGGCGTCAAAGCTTTCTGACGTCGAAGGGGTCCATTTTCGTCGTCTTTGCCTTCGGCGACAGAGAATTCTCCGTCGCCAGTTTCCTCGCATTTTCCCCTTCAGCGAAGCCAAATGCGACGAAGACATTGCTTTCGTTGAATTTGCTCTTCACGGAGGACCGATTTTCTCTCTGTCGGCGAAGAAGGCAAAGGCGACAAAGGCGGTCTCTGTCGCCTTTGCCTACCACCAGCGACAAAGGTTGAGAGCAAATGTGACGGAGTTCTTGTTCTATCGCATTTGCTATTATTTTTTTTTTTTTTTGCTGAATATTTATAAATGTGTTTTAATTGCTGAATATTTATTGCTAAATAATTATGACTTTAATTGGAAATGTTTGAGTCAATTAAACATTGAAATTATGAAAACAAATTCTATAATATAAATAACAAAAATGAAATATAATTATAACAAAACCGTAATACAATCTTAATAACATAAACATTGAAAGGAAAATAAATAACGACCCTAACCTAAAGAGGAAGACCTATCCCTAGACGTCGAACGGGTCCTTCCTCGTGATGATCAGACGAACTCATCGTATGTCTGCAATAAACAAGAATTTGAATTAGAGTTTGAAAAAACTTAAGAAATTCAATTCTAAAGAAAATCGAGCAGCATAACGAACGACACATTTTCATGTTACATAAATTAAAACCTGTTAAAAGTTGTTCAATTCATTTCAAGTAGTAGCTATCTTTGCTGCAGGATAGCAACGACACATAATATAGACGAACGATGTTCGAATGATGGCTAACTTTGCTGCAGGATAGCCATCATTCGTAAGACTTATGTAAAAAGAAAATTAAGTTAAGTTTGTAATATTATGTACCTTTCACTGAGATGGTCAGGCACTGCCCCCGCCCCCGCCCCACCCCCCCCCCCGAGCATCCTCGACATTGCCTCTAGTGTCTTCATCCTTTCTTGGTTGGCCATTATCAGGGCCTAGTTTTCGATCAACTCCTTGACCTGTTCCTTAAGTTGCATGTTCTCTAATAAGATCCTCTCAGTTTCAGGATCTCGTTGAGAAGCACTGCTAGCTGAAGAGGAAGAAGATGCTCTTTCTCGTTTCTCAACGGGCAAGTACGTCATGCCTCTTATGTCGTCTACTCGCCTTCCTAACACAGTTTCACATATTGTTTCGTGTGTTAATGGGATCTCTGATGCAATGGATGATTCTCTTAATGTATCAATCTTCTCCTACATAATAAAGAAGTAACTTTATGTTAGCGAGGCCCCTGAAATAGAATTACTTTAACTTAATAATTAAGTTCATAACTTACATATCCCTCCCTCGCCTCGTCGTTAATCCATTCACCATTTGCATCCTAGTAACGAAATGTCTTGAACGCATCGACGGGACTAATGGGATCATGTCCAGCAGCGACTCTCTAAATTAGAAAATGATATTTATTATAAAGTTAATATTGAAGAAATCAATTATGAACACATATTAAGAACAAAACCACAGGTTCGTACCTCTTCGATAATAGATACGAATGATATAGGCCCGGCTTGATAGTTGTATGGTAAGGCGGCTCTTGCTTTAACTCCCCTTTCGTGCTTGGCTTCACATTGTTGAGACACCCACTTGTTACACAAGTAGTGCTAGTCTTCGATGTCGCTGACAGCACAATGAGGCATATTCATTCGATCTTCCACTGGTTGTTTACTAAAAGAAAAGGAAAAAAAAGTTAACTTCATTTACTAAAAAGATTACATGCTAATTATAATAGATTTAGTTAAGTATATAACGTACCAATAATGTGTGTATAAGGTATATCGATGATCCTTCAACCGGGATTTAATCAGTTTCTCGATTACACCACTTACGAGCTAATTATCCAAATCGAGGTCGAAGTGAGTCTGTCAAGGGGTGTAAACACATGAAATTAGTATCTGTAAGTACATTGAATACTTAAATGTAAATGTAAGGATTCATTACCAGGAGGTTTTGTTTAACGAACTTCTTTTTCGCCGGAGTGATTTGAGACCAATCAGCCGCCCTCACGGGAAAGATCTGTCAAACCAGTACTCCAACCTGGTTGTTTCACCCTTTGATGGGCCTCGATATTGGGTAGTACTACTGCTACTACTACCTACATGCAGAAAATGAACTGTGAGATCAGAATCTTTTAACGTCATATATAAAACTTTATAACAATTCGATCTAACCTCAAGCCTGAGTACCAGCTTGCGTAGCGATTGTCGTAGGTACGCAATCGAGGACCGTACTACTCTTGGTCTCGTCAAAAACCGAGTCAGTAAGATGTCTCGATGTGTTAGGCATATTGATAACCTGCAATTATTAAAAGTAGTAATTTCATAAATCTAATTGAAATAATGTATAAAGAATTAAATAAACATTTCTAAAAACGATAAACAAAAACAAAAACGTAATTTAAGAAACTAAACTTTAATCAAAACCTAAAACCTAATTCTAACCACTAAACTAAAAGAAAACCTAAAACCTAATTCTAACAACTTAACTAAAACAAAACCTAAAGCCTAATTCTATAAACTATAAACGAAAATCTTATCCTAAAAATCAATTCCTGAACAAAAACTAAATTTGATAAACTATAAACCAAAACCTAATTCTAACAACTAAACTAAAACAAAACCTAAAACATAATTCTAAAAACTATAAACGAAAATCTAATCCTAAAAACCAATTCAAACGAAAACCTAAAAACTAATTAAACATAATCCTAAAACCAAAACCTAATTCTACAATCTAAACTAAAAGTGAAACCTAAGGCCTAAATCCAAAAACTATAAACCAAAACCTAATTTCTAAGTAATAAAACTAATTTCATTCAGAATCTAAACTTACTAAACATATAGCATGTAAGTTTAAACGAATTTAACGAAAGTTTAAACAAATTTAAGGAAACTTTAAACGAAATAAATACGAAATATTACCTTTTAGAAGAGTGGTGGCGGTTTCCAGTGAAGAGGTAGCGACGAGGATGAGTTTTTTTAGAGGATTTGGGAGAAAATGGAAGAAGAAACGGAGAAATAGAGAAGAAAGGGCGATTTCTGCATTCTGTAATCGGAGTGAAAGGCGACGGAATTAAGCTCCGTCGCCTTTTCTCATTAAAAGAATAATAATGTTAGGGCTTCGGGGATAGAGAAGCGGTTTTGTCGCTGAAGCCCAAGCATTTTTCTGCCCAAAATTCGTTTTGGGGGGAAAATGATTGGACTTCGACGACAAAACCGCTTCTTCTGTCGCCTTCGCTCATTTCAAAAAACTTTCTTTCCCTTAAAGGTGATGGAAGAAGCGACTTTGTTGCCTTTTCCATAAGCTAAGGCGACAGATGACGTGTTATGTCGCCTTTGCTTGTCAAGGGCGACAGAGTTTCCTTCCGTCGTCTTTGCCCTCGTCGCCGTTAAGCTAATTTCTTGTAGTGATATTAGAGTTTCAAGAAATGGATAATTGACTGTGATTTTTCTGTTGTTAATTGTATTGAATATTTGGATGGCACCTTGTATCTTCGATACATCTTTGAAAATTTTGTTGATTTTTTTATGAACTCGAGTTCTGTCTTATATGTATTGTATTTTCGAGTGATTTAAAGTGTATATGCTTTGTTGATTAGTTAATTTTTTGTTTAAAAAAATCTCAAATATGTCCACAAAATTCGAAATAGATAAGTTTGACAGAGGTGGTGGTTTTAGTATTTGGATAAAGAAGTTTAATTATTACTATTTTAGTACAATAGAAAGGGCAAAGTTTTAGATAAACTAGACTTATGGCCGCATATTGTCCCAAGGAAAAATGAGAAGTGGAGGAAATAGGAAATAACTTATTAGAGCATGATGATTCTTCATTTATCTTATAATGTGTTCGATAGGTTGATGATTTTGAAACACCAAAAAAACTATGGTCAAAGTTGAAATCTTTGTAGGTAAGTAAATCATTGACGTATAAAGTGTACTTAAAAGAAAGCTTTTTTTTTGTTTTTTAGATTTAGAATGCAATTGGCAAAATCCTTGGAAGAAAGTCTAGATGAGATTTCAACAAGATAGGTATGGATTTATCGAATGAACATATATAGGAAAGAAACTTGATAATGAAAACAAAGCTGTTATTGTGCTAAATTCATTTCTTGAATGATATAGGGAAGTAAAGGCTGCAGTAAAAATATGGAAGTTTTTTTTAGAGTAAGATGGAAGAGATTCATTAAATTAAACTATTATTTTATTTGTTTTGAGAATCAAATATATTCAAATCAAAATTAAGAAAAATGGTGTTGTTGCTCTAATTATTAGAGAGAGACCGTCAAAACCTAAGTAAAAATCACAAATGGAAAACACTAAGCATCGGTCTAAATCTAACGAGATTAGAAGCCGAAATGAAGACTATTTAATTAAAGATTATTTTGTTAAATAGCTCATCTACGTGAACCGGTGGATGAACTCCGAGGTGTTTGGATGAATAATTGTGAAGTTATTATTTTGAGTTATTAGAAATGATGAGTTATTTTGAGTGATTTTGAAGAAGAAGTTTGTTGGAGATACCCACCTTATGGTAATTCTCCCACATTGAAAATAGGGTGGGTTCCTCTCGTACCCAATTGGTTTTGAGATGGATGTCCACACTTTCAAATAATTTTTTAATAAAAATTATAATAATAAGTTGTTTGCATGGGATGAATAAAAAGTGATTATAAAAACTTATTTTTAGTAACTCTATAAAACAGTCAAACAAACGGTTTTGGATAGTAGTTTGATCGGAGAATTGATGGGTTGTGATTGTACCATCGATGTTTATGTACAAGAAAATGCAACTGTTGTTTTCACACCCTTCTGGACTTTTTGAAAAACTCAAATTCTCTATTCTTAGATTGTAGCGACTCTCGTGGACAATCGATATCCTTACAATTTTATAAAACTTGATGATATCAACTTTTGGGCATGAATAGATCAGAGATATTTACTCTATAATTTTTATTATTTTGATATTTACATCTTATTCATGTTTTTAAAAATTAAACCAAAATTTGAAAGTCGAGGCCCGGTTTGATCATTATTTAGTTTTTTGTTTTTGATTTATGAAATTTAAATATTTAGGTACTACTCTAACACATACTTTTTATGACTTTGATATTTATATCTTACTCTGTGTTTTTAAAAATTAAACTAAAATTGAAAGTTAAGAAAATAACTTCCATATACTTGTTTTTATTTATGAAATTTGGTTAGAATTCACTTATTGTCTTAAGAAAAGATTAAACATATGTAGAGAGTTTGAATAAATACGAGCTTAAATTAAAAAAAAAGAAAAAGAAAAGAAATGCTTAGTAAACGGGGCCTACAAAAATAGCTTTTAAATACTTGTTTTGGTTTATGAAATTTAGTTAGAATTTACAAACTTGCTTAAGAGTAGATGAAATATATGTAGAGAATTTGGGTAAATACAAGCTTAAATTTTATCACCAAAAAATAGAAATTAAGACCTCGTTTGCTAACCATTTGATTTTTGAAATTTAAACTTGTATTTTCTTTCAAATTCTATGTATGTTTTAACTTCTATAAAGTAAGTAGGTGAATACTAACCAAATTCCATAAACCAAAATAAGTATTTGGAAGCTATTTTTTTACACTACAAGGAAACACCCCTAAGGCGACAAAAGATTCTATCGCCTTAGGTAGACAATGGCGTCGCCTTAAGCTTTGACGATGCAAAATCTTCTGTCGTCAGCTGATTCGCTTTATCCTCGTTGCTTTTTCCTAATGCGACGCAACTAGGCAGTCCGTTGCATTATTTTGTTTTCGGCGACAGAGCGTCCGTCATCTGTCACAATAGATACACCTAAGGTGACACGCATATCTGCGTCACCTTAGCCATCTAAGGCGACAAAGCATTTATGTGTTGTCTTATCCTTCTAAGGAAACGCCTTATCCTTCTAAGGCGACAAAGCATTTATGGGTCTGTCTTAGAGTTTTTTTTTTTTTTTTTTTTTCAATTGATTGGATGGTTTTGAAATTCAAATTGTAAAGCAAAAAAACAGCATTCAATAAATAATTAAACAACATTCTATATATACCAAAATCTTGTTTAATATTTAACAAAATCTTAAAATAAATAAAACTTATGGTTCAGATAAGGTAGATAAGAAAATAAACTTCAGGTTCACATAGAATCTTACAATAAATAAAACTTCAGGTTCACATAAAACTGCATAAGACAGATAAGCTAAAAAAAATAATAATAAAGAAATCCAAGCAGGTCAATGCAGTGTAACCAATATGAGGTGAAGCTCTACAATTCTCTCGTGTCGATGCACTGTATATGCAATAAACAACAAAGAAGAATTAGATTTTGTGGTTTTTATAAATTATAACTTCCAAAGACAATTCTTTAAAAAAAATTCTACAACATAACAATGTATTTTTAATTTACCCGAAAATTTTTAACATGTTCAAATGAATATAGTATATTAAAATTGAAATTTGTGACTATGTGCAGGATAGCCACAACTTAATTGAAAAAACTTTTAACTATAAATAAAAAACATACTTTTCTACTATCTTTGTTCATTCTATATTCAGAGGCTAAGGCGACGAATAAAGTTCTGTCGCCTTAGCCTTTGCAAACGTATGAGCTTCAGCGATGCAACCTACTTTAATTTGCGTCTTCGAAGACATTTAAATTTCCGCCCAATTTCCGTTTTAGGGGGAACACAAAAGCAAAGGCGACACAAACGTTTGTTGTGTCACCTTTTCCTTTTCTATAAAAAAAAAACTTAAGTGATGCAACCTTATTTCTGTCGTATTAGGGTAACGATAAGCTGGCAGAATAACGTGCATGTCGCCTTACGTGAAAGAACGGATGTCGTTTTCGTCGCTTGACCATATATAAAGCGACGGAAAAGCTCTCCATCGTCGAATCTTTTGTCGCCCTACCCAAAAATTCTTGTAGTGTTATCTTTCCACTTTTGGTTCGGTTTTTAAAAACACAAGTAAGATAAAAATATCAAAATAATGAAAACTATATGTTGAAGTAATAGTTGGAGGCTTAAATTTTAAAACCAAAAACTAAAAATCAAATGATTATTATAAACTGGGCATAAATGTTTTTCGAACCAATTCTTAGTTTCAACTTTTATATTTCTAATTGATTTTTATCTTTTAAAAAATAAATCTTACATAATTTTAGATTTTAACTAATTAAAAATAAATTTTCAAATCAACACATTGATTTATATAAAAAAAAAAAAAAAAAAAAAAAAATGAGAATAACAAGATGATTGAAAAGTTATCCACAAAAATTGATAAATAAGAAAATAAAAATAGATAAATATATACAAACAATGATTTAAGGTAGTATAATTTCCTATCTTTATTAAACTTTTACAGATTTAAAACTGTCTTTCTCCCCTTTATGCTATTTTAAAATGAAGTTTTCAAAACCTCTCTTTTTAAAGTGGAGAAAAGAAGGTTAGGGGAATATCTCCCAAAGAAAATTTTTGCGTCGCTGATGTTAGAGCTTCCTGGCTCTGTTTTCGTGTTTAATGAAATGTTTCTTTCAAAAACAAATGGAGAAAGGAAACTTCATGAAAGAGAATAATGAAATAACTTATCATCCATATTGCAAGGTTCATCGTCTCTTAAGCAAGTTTATAAATTCTAATCAAATTTTATAAATTAAAATAAGTATTTAAAAGTTATTTTTTTTATTGATTTTGAAAAACAAAAGTAAGATGCAAATATTAAAGTAATGAAAGTTATATGTACCTTTGCAAGCGAGTTACTCAAAATAGTTTGTTTGGATATAAATTTTGTAAAAGAGTCGTAGCTAGTTTAGATGTGAATTTTGTTGGAAGGATTGTATGTGTATTTTTCTAATTTTATTTAAATGTATAATTTTTATATTAAAATTTATAAGTTTTTCATTTGTACGCAATCTCTCATTTTCATTAATATTTGTCACTTTGTCTATTATAATTATTTTGTTTTTGAGATTTTTTTAAATATCAAAATTATTTAAATAATGTTAAATTTTCTAATTTGCAAATATATTCAATTATGTAATATTTATCTATTGAAACAACCCATAAGAGTTGTTGTTAGGTTAGATTATTATCCTGCTAAAACATTATTTTGATCCATTTTTTTTTTATATTTGTCATTGTATTTTCAAACGTGTTTAATTCATATAATCTGATGTATTTAATAAGTTTGAAGTTAACTTTGATCGAAACTCAATTTAATAATATCTCATTCTAAATAAAAAGTTGATTTATTTAAAGTTAAAGTTAGAAATTTAAATTTAACAAAAAAAACGAATGTCACTCGACATAAAAAATTGTTATAAATAAAAATGATGTCAAATTTAAAATCATGATAGTCATGTACTAAGAATTGTAAAAATAGTATAAGGTAGTATCATAATTTTCATCGTTGGTATATTATCAATGTTAATATATATATATATATATATATATATATATATTTTTTTTTTTTAATTTTAGAAATATTCTTATTTTTAATTTATTTGTATTAAAATTTTTAAGAGTATTGAATATAATTTCATTAATATAAATTTCAAATTTACAATATGTACTATTTTTTTAACGTTTTTATTCTATATAATAGTTGTTGTTTGCAACAAGGTGAATGATTGAATTCATGATTTTTCAAATTTTCGGATATACATTAATGCCGTAAATTTTAAAGATTATGTCTATATGGATGAATAAAAAAAATAATACACCTTAAATTTTTAATTTATGTAATAAATTAATACAATATAAATCAAATATCAACTTACATTTATTAGAAATGATTTTGAAACCAAGAAATATTTGGAATGATTTATAAATGAAAAATTATTCGATTGATTAAAGATGGTTACAAATAAAAAATTATTTAAAATAAAATGGAAGGAAAGAAATTTGACATATATTTCTCGTGCCAAAAAGTACGTGTGGTTAAAAAACTGCCACGTGCGAATGTGCAAGTAGATTATCTACATTATGGAGGAGAGAGATTGACGAACCTGTGTAAATAATTCAACGAACACGTGATTCCTTAACAAAAAAAAAAAATTAATAAATAAAATAAAATAGCACTTGAACAGTTTTGATGGAGATTTTGTAAGTATGAACAACAAATAGGTTTCCTTATACTAAAAGATAACAAGTTAACATATGAGAAGCAAGAATAGCACAAACTTCTTGGAATCCCTTAAAGATGCACCCGTTGCATGGTCGGTCGATGAAATAGAGGACGGGAACGACCGGACTGCGGTCGAGACAATGGTTAGGTCAATAATGGAACATGGGAACCAAGATAT
>JBBMEG010080487.1:1213-11460 GCA_037832605.1 Cyclanthera cordifolia | reverse complement strand
GTTAAGTATTTACACAAATTACCCATGTGTTAAGTATTTATTTTAGCTACACATTCTTAGATAATTATAATAAAATTTCATTTATTTTTAAATTTTAATTTGGATTACTAGATGATTCCAATAAAGTATCATAAAATGCATATTTTTAATTTATGACATTTTCATATCTATCATTTCTATATTTCCTTGGTCATAAATGACAGATGTTCTTACATTTTTAGTAGTGTTTAAACATCTTTGTCATTAGTTGATCCCATCATCTTATCAATCCATTGATATCATGAAAGAGATTCACCTTTAAAACTTACAATTGCAACCGTCAATTTTTCTTGATCACTTAATTGATGAATTAGGAAATACCTTCCAGCTCTAAAAAGCTTTACGCATTTACATTGCCTCTTAGAAAAATAAGCATTTCATCTTTCTTGCATTTATCCCTGCATGCTTTGATAGTTTGTGATTGCCTCAAGAATGATTTTGCCTTATTCTCTTCCTAATTCCTCCTTTTCCTTATGTTGTTGCTGTCCGATGGGAATTCTACAACTTTTGAAACTTTTTTTATTACAATCAATCTTGCAATTTTCTTCGTCTCTCTTCTCGGTCTTTGATAGTTTTCACACATCGTCAAGGATGACAATCGGCGTTGATTCTCATCTACCTGATTGGCAATTCTTGCTAGATCCCACGAGAGATTTATCATCAGCTCTTCCATGTGAGGAATTTAATTAACCGAAACTTGCATTTCTCCAATGGCCTTGTTCGATATGTTCCACTTTTAATTTTAATTTCTTCGTCATTTTCTTTTTTGTTCTTCTCAAGATTGAGTACTCTAATACCAATATGTAAGGTATCAACTTTACAAAAATACAATTGAAGATAGAAATTCGACAACATATTGCTTAAGTCAATTCGAGAGGGATTTTCTTTCCAATAATGCCTTTGTTCTTTTTACAACCGTACGTGAATGTCTTTCCTACTCCCCATTACAATGCATATTTATAGGTATATAAATTCTTGTTATTTGAAGACATGTAAATTAATGATGCATGCAAAATATGTACTTAATCAAATTAAATTATAATTTACCCCAAGTATTGTTATTATTTAAAGTGCTGTTTAAAGTTGATTTTATTCACCAAAATGACCAATTACCCTTAAAAAAATGTTTATTGGACTTAAGGAAGAAAGGGCAAGAAGGTAATTTGTTGTGTTTAGGGTTAAATTGGAATTTTGGTCATTCTGAGCATTTTTGTAATTTTTGGCGCTAAAAGATAAAATTGAGAAAAGGAAAAAAATTGAGAAAAGCTCAAAATAAAAAAATCAAGGCTATAAATATCCAATGATTGGCAGTCATTGGAACCGTAATCATTCCTTAATCATTAGCCACCACACGATTCCCGAGACCTAAAATTCAGAGCAGTCAACATCGCCGTTCTCATTTTTAGTGCTGCACAGATCTCGAGGCATAAAACTTTGTGCACTGCCGTCAGCCCTACCGGTAGTGCCGAGGAGTCACGCGTCAACTAGTTGTTCGCCCACCACGTTCGAGGAGGGACGCCGATTTGGCCACACCGGCACGAGTCAGCACCGTCCTTGGTGCCCAACCAACATACGCCTCCTTGTCGGCCAATTAGCGATCGTCGTTTGATGTCAACCGACCAGCTTTCGTGTGCCTGTGACCAATCGCAAGCCGCCGACTTGCACCGCCTCTACATTGCAGCCACGCGACACGCTACTAGTGGACCACCCTCGCACTTCTTAGCTTTGGATTGGCGAGCGTGCTTCCGAGCCTGCAGCGAGATCCAAACATAGCTGCGCACCAGTCCGAGCTTCCTGCCCACTCCGAACCTACTTTCCACTCGCCTTAGCCTATTGTTCATGCGCACCTCACGCTCCAGCAACCACCAAGCCCATGCTCCACTGTGTTTTTCCGTCTCCGATGACCGGAAAATTTTCTAAATTTGCTACTAAAGGAAATCATGTGTCCCGACTCCGTTTTTTGGGTTTTTAAGGCCTAATTTTCATCTGTTTGTTGTGTATGGCCACTTTTAGGTAGAGATTCTTTAGAGGATTCTAATTTCGAGTTCAATGGTCGATTCGAGCGATTTTCAGCCAACGTAAGGGACTGTTTCCCCAGTATAGATTCATTGTAGGTAATTTTAAGCACATTAGTGATTGGTTTTACACTGAATGACTTGTTTGCATTGAATGTTGAATTCTCGAGTCTGTTTAAGTTCTATAATGCTTACTGTGTTTAATCGAGATATTTTCAACATGTTTAGTTCCCAGACTAACATGTTATCTACGTGGTTGATTCCTAAGATTTAGGATGCGCCATATGTTATATATAGTTCAGGTCTTTGTATTACATTCCTCTTATTCTGATTACCGAGATAGTTCCAAATGTCGAGATGTGAGTTTTATGTGCTAGGTTTATGTTTGTTGTCCCAAAGGAGGCCGAAGTTGTTAATCAAGTATTAATTGTTTTCCCTATTTAAGAGGTTATAAAGGGAACCATTCGTGTTTAACGGAGGTTAACTGTTCCAAAGGGGACCGAAAATGAGTAACCAAGTTAGGTTCCAAAAGGAGCCGCTGAGGTATACCGAGTTAAAAGTCCCAAAGAGGATAAGAGTTTATAGAGCACAAGCTATAGTTAGGTCGTGTCTTGATTGCTAGACTCGGATAGGAAACTGGTTCAAGTACCGGGCGTTGAGATAGATATTCCTGCTTCGCAATAGTGTTAGGGATATGAGAGTCACCCGATTAGTCATACCTAATCCGAGTTTGCTTGACTTTTCCCATGTGTAGTACTAAGAGTGTGAGTCGGGAGATATCCCACTGCAGATGGTCGTTGATCTACCTCTTTGCACGAGTGTTCGAAGTCTGGCAGCAACTAGATTGTTTCGACTCGCCGAGTTGCTCTCACACTAGTATAGATTACCATGATTAAAGACAAAGATCGAGTTTAAAGATAAAGCTTTGAGTTTTAAGATAAAAAAAATATTGAGTTAAAGTTAAAGTTTGAGATATTCTATGTAATCGTGTTACTTCGTGTTTGTAAACTCACCCTTTTCATTGTGAAATTCGTGAACGGGATGGCAAAGCTGAAACTGATGTGACCATGAACAAGATACATAAAAATTTAGGTAATTTATTATTAAAGTTAATTATTTGATTTATGGGCCGAGTCTTTACATTATAAAACTATTTATCAAACCATAAAAGGCTAAATTCAATTTTGACTATCAAAGTCTATATTTAAACTATAACTTCCATGAAATTTATATGCATAAAGTTGTTTTATCATTTATCTAACAAATAAATCTGCACAACAATCTTGACAAAGTCGAACAAAAGACGAAACTCAAAGTTTATTATATTAACTATATGATAAAAATATAAAGTAAGTTGCCCTCCAAAAATAGGCGTATGCCACTATAAACGACGAGCACATGGTATCCTTTGGTAAAAGGCAAAAGAATTATTCGCTTTGTGCTTACCGTACGACTTCGTGCTTTCAAATGGTTGTTTCGTTGGGTTTATATACGTGTTGGATGCTTTATTAGTTGTAATGTTTACGATGTGGGAATCTTAGCTTCCAATAATACCAACTATGATGTGGCAAGTGTCCTATCTTACCTCGCAAATCACAAGACTTTGAGCAAATTGTCATTTAAATTAAAAGTATATTTTATCTCAAAAAAAAAAAAAGTCTTTTTGTGTGAGATAAGTTGAACTAGTGATACATTAACATCCACTCGATCAATAGTTTGAGTTTGCGTAATGCCCTCTGTGTAGGTTTTCTTGTCCCCTCCCTAATTTATACTAAAAAAAAATTAAAATTTTATGAAGATTACAATTCTAAAGTTGTATTCAACTACAAACCATACATTATAACTTTATCTATCGAAGTTGATGTTATATTATAATTTTTTTTCTATAGACTATTATATTATAGCTAATTGAAAAGATGAAAAAGTTCATTAATAACAAATAAACCAAACGTGCATAGTAAAATTATGAAAATAATTTTTATACAATTAGAAAATTAAACCAAATCATGTAAAAGGACCAAAATCCTCTGCTTCAATTAATTTAGTTGATAACTTTCAATGAGTAATTTAATTTTTTTTTTTTTTAATGAGCAAGAAATGGACAAAATTGAAATTTTTAAAAAAATGAATGAATGTCTATTACTTTATGAATTATTTTAAAAAAATACTATAACTAAAATATGTGAATGAAAAATTACGATATATAACAGAATGGGGACAATAAGAAATGACATAATCAACTTTCAATAATACAATATTTAAAACTGCATTGCAATATATCAAGAAGGGTATAGAAGTAATCTCTTACTCGTTGACCACGTTGACTTTCTAAGCTCACTTTGTTTTCTTAGTACAGTCACATATTAAAATTAATCTTATAAAACAATACACAACTCTCCTTTAAAGCTCACAATATCAGTATTAGTACAGAACTTGCTAAGATAAGAGATCTTTAAATACATAAATTATCTTTTCAAAAAAAACACACATAAATTATGTAGTATAATATTTTTGTATTTTTAAATCTAATTAATCAATATGATTTTACATCCATTGCAAACCAACCTAATATCAATACACATTTCATCATTTAGCTCTATTTTATGACCATGATGATCTTTCCATGCATTTTCTAATGAAATTATGATTGTATTTTTTGAAAAAATCAAATTTACTTCTACATATTATAATCATTTCAATTTTGATTTGGTTAGGAGTATATACATATATTGTTGGAAAAACCTTTGTAGAGACCTGATCCATAACCGTTAGGTTATAGCAATGCATGAAAAATTTAGTAAAAATTTTGGCAGAGTTTCCCCTAAAATATAGGAAACCCATACCTGCAAAACATGTAATTCAGAACTGGACATTTCAAAATACATTTAAAACAACCCTGCAAGTTCCAAACAAAATAGTTATTCTATCCAGGCAGTCAACAGTTAAGAAGATCTCGAGATCTCGATTTTAAAACTAAAACAGTTAAAACTAAATTATTACAAGGAACTAGTGACATCTTTAATGTGTCTAAGATGACTACTAGTGATTGGAGTGATAGTGACTTTTCAGACATCTTGAATACTGAAGAATTATTCGGACAGGGAAACCAAAGTACGGATGATGGTGCACCAAACATGACTAGTTACCAACAAGGAACTAGGCACATGTTCAATGTGCCTAAGACGACACACTAGTTATTGGAGTGACAACGAATTTTCGTACATGTTCATTGGTATTCAAGAATTATTTGGATATGAATAATAAGAGAGAGTATGACTTGTATTGTATTGTGTAATAACTATATTATATGATTTTGATTGTATAAATTGTTGGGTTTATTCAAAAATAGAGCTGAAAAACGGAAGAGAGAGAAAGAAAATAGGAGAGAAAAAGGTATCGTCCAAGTTCGGAATTTTGATATTTGCGAGGTAACCAACCATCGTATCAAGCTGCAATTTTGACAGATTGTTCGCGACACAAGTGTCTACAATCTGAACGGTGGAGATCGGATTCGGAGGTTTTTACCGCCAGATTTCAGAAGGGCGTTTCGGTTTTGTTAGTTTCATTTTCTTGTCGAGATTCTTTTTCAAGATATATCATAGGTTATATGCCTCTAGTTGTAACTAGAGAACTCGTTGTAGCCCATTGTTGATTATAGTGTATTTTTTTGACTTCGGTCCGTGGTTTTTTACTCCTCACATTGAGGAGGTTTTTCCACGTTAAAATTCTCGTGTGTTATGCTTGATTTATCTACCATATACATATTTTATGCTTGCTGATTTTTCCTATAGAAACACAAGAGGAGGAATAATTGATCCCTAACATAAATTTTATTCAATATTTTATTGGATGAGATATGAGATAGATTATTGAATTATATTATATGGCTAATTTTTTTTAATTTCTTTGGCTTTATTATCCTCATTTTTCTTGCTGTTTCTTTTATTTTTATGTCTGTTTGAGTTGGTAATGTGATTTTTGTGGAGGACTCTTCTTTTTGACTTTTATGATGGTTTGCTGCTGCATTTTAGGGTTGTTTTTTTTTTTTTTTTTTTTAATTACTAGAGTAGTTGTTGGCTTTATTGTTTTGTGGTTTAGGGTTTCTTTACATTGATTGGGGTTTATTGCTGCGTTCTCAAGTAGAATTTGTGATTAAAGGTTCGAAATTTATTAAGCAATTGGATGGTTCATGGTGAGAGAAGGGTTTCAACCCGTTTGGTCCTATGTTACGTTTCTCTCTTTTTCTTCTGTGGGATCCTACTCTTCAATCAATAAGATGGATATCAGATTATACTTTCAAGATTATTGAAAAAATCTCTAGTTAAAGGTGTTGATAAGTTTATTCTTTTTGGTTAAGATTGTGACACACAATTTTAGTGATCTTTCTAGTAGGTTTGAACTTGTCTACATTTGGGTGGTTACGCTTTGATTTATTGAAGTTTCGTTATGAGTGTATGTTTTGTTGAATATTTATTGAACTTTTGTTTTATAAAAAAAAACAAAAAACAAAAATCAAAGTCTTTATTTGAAACTTGAGTTTCTACATACTCAAGTTATCTACCTATGATTTTATCTTTCTTAAATTTAAACATAAATTTTAACCTAATTTCATTAATTAAAAAAAAATATTTAGTAGTTATTTTTGTAGCTTTTATGATTGGGAGTCGAAACATGGTTTTTATGATCAGGAGTTAAGTAGTATGTCTGGTGAGAATAATTATCTTAGTGTGTAAATTTTTTTGATTTTTAAGAGTTCATCGATCATTTTGAATGTTTGACTGTTTAATAAGTGTTTATGTTTTTAAAGTCTAAAGTTCTTCATTTGTGTTGGTGGTAAGTGGTGTTGATTAATTGAGTTACACTTTAAACTTTTATTCTAATTTTCATTCCATTTGAATAGAAAAGTCATATATAAATATAAATATATATATATATATATATATATATATATATATATATTTGTAAGTTATTCAAGGAAATTTCAAATATGAAAGAACTTGGAATCTTCAATAAAATATATTTGGAGACTTCAAACAACTATATATATCAGAGTTAAAATTAAAATAATACCAATATTAAATAAAATATTACAAAAATCTGCCTATGATATGGTAAAAGAAAGTAAAAAAGAAATCTTATGGTAAAAGAAAGTTGATTATTGAGAATACTCAATTAATACCAACTATATATGTTTTAAAATTAAAAATTTTACTCTAAGAATACTCAATTAATTATTGAGATAATAAAAATTTTAGTTGCATAATATAATATTGACTAAAATGATTAGAGTAATTTTAAAATGTATGACCAAAAAAATAAACATTATTGAAAATTTTAATAATAAAAGTGTTCATTTTAAAAATATAATGACCAAACTTAAAATAGAGACCTAAGAATAAAAAAGTAATTAAAAAAAAAATATAGGTAGGAGGCCGAATCTTAAGGCGAATCACACTTATAATTAATTGACATTTTTTATATTTATAATTCAAACATAAAATAATGATGAAATAAGAAAAAAAGAATTGATAATCATTAAATTTTGGGTCTAATGTTTATTAATGAAATTTGGTTAAAATTCAGTGTACTTAAAAAAATAAAATCAAAATTTAAAAAATATATATATTAATAAAATTTGGTTAGAATTCAGTATACTTAAAAAAAAAAAAAAAAACAAAATTTATGTGGACAATTTACATAAATACAAATTTAAATTTAAAAAAACAAAAAAAAGTTATCGAACCACTTAAATTGGTGAGAGTTTTTTTTTAATTTAAAGTATCACAAAAATAGCATATTAATTAATTAATTACCCGTAATTGAAATAAAAAAGAAAATACAAATGACTATTTTTTTTTAAAGATATATTTATTTATTTATTTGTGTTTTTTTAATTATTTTTTCTTCCCATTTAGTTGACTGATAATTAGATCGATATCAATAAAAGTTGGCCTACCTCTCCCTGCAAATATTAATGGGAAAGGATATAGCAGTAATCTCTTACTTGTTGACCACGTTGACTTTCTAAGCTCACTCTGTTTTTTTTAGTACAGTCACATATTAAAATTAATCTTATAAAACAATACACGACTCTCCTTTAAAGCTGACGGTATCAATACACAACTTGCTAATGTAAGAGATCTTTAAATACATAAATTATCTTTTCAAAAAACCGCACACACATAAATTATGTAGTATAATATTTTTGTATTTTTAAATCTAATTAATCAATATGATTTTACCTCCATTGCAAACCAACATAATATCAATACACATTTCATCATTTAGCTCTATTTTATGACCATGATGATCTTTCCATGCATTTTCTAATGAAATTATGATTGTATTTTTTGAAAAAATCAAATTTACTTCTACATATTATAATCATTTCAATTTTGATTTGGTTAGGAGTATATACATATATTGTTAGAAAAAACATTCCTTAATTATCGCAAAAATAAGTAGAAAATAATCGAAAAATTTAAAGAAAAAACAACCAAAGAAAACACAATAATTTACGTGGAAAAACTCCTAAACCTGAGAAAAAACCACAAACAGAAAGCTTCCTATGTGAAAAATTGTTACAATCACACAGAATTCTCTCCCCGACCCCAATACATAAACACTCTCTTCAAAACTTATACTATTCACACCATTTGCCCCACCCTCCACAAGATAATTCAAAATGAATTTAACTCAAGTCAGTATACAAAGCTTAAAGTGCTTCTGACTTAGGATGTTTTGAACCCAAAGACACATGCTCCTTTAATGCTTGGACACATCACTTACTTGCTTCTTTCGAGGTAGGATAATTTGCTTCTAATATTTTGTCAAAAACCCAATATATATATATATATATATATTATTTTGGATTTGTTAAAATAATCTATAATTTGTTAAAATAATATTTTCGATATTTGATAGTTTATGTATTACATATTCTTGAAATTTTAATGAAAATCTAAAAGTTTAAACTTTTCAAAAATTAACCTAAAATTATATATATTTTTGATTGGGATTGTGATCAATAAAAGTTTGACTATTTATGAAATCGAGATAATTTACCTAGTGCAATAAATTAAACATTTTATTAGTAGAATATTCACTTCTTCCGTCAAATTTAGGCGTTTGTAGTTTATTTTCAAGTTGTTATTTATTTATTCAACTCGAAGAAAATGTTAAAATTGAATTAACTATATTACGATTGAGGATTTTGTTTGGATTTAACATTTGAATATAATATAGTATTTAATTTCTGCAATTTATTTGGATGTTTATAAATATTGTCTATAATTTGTTGAGAAATTTTTAAAGATTTAATATTGTAGAAAAAATCAACGGAAAAGGAAAGATTTAGGGTCAAAATTTATATAAGAGTGATACATTAATTTTGTTAAATAAAAAAAAATCTTATTTATTTATTTTGAAGCAAGTGTGTCTCATTATTACAAGTTGTTATCCAGTTGTAATATATATATATATATATATAAATCCAGTTGAACAGTAGAAAAAAAACTAATAAAGTTGGAGTTTTCGAAATATATAATTTGACCAAGTCAAGTTTTGTTTTAAATGAGTTTGAAAAGTATTGTATAATTATATAAATATAAGGAAAAAATACGGATAAAAATAAATATAAAGTATGTGTGATACAAGGTTAGCAACACCTTCCAAATATTATTCCATAAGTTTAAGTTCATATAATATAATTAAAAAAAAAAGTGATCAAACAAATTTCAACCTGAAAATCAAAACTTACTCAAAGGTTTCCTATTTTTATTATTTTTTAATAATTGAGAGGAGAGTTTCGCTTTTTCATATGTTCCAATTAGAGTTGAACGTAAAATCGAAATCTAAAAGATAATAACAAATTTTGTATAACCTGAAATCTTGAATAGAGTATACTTTCTTCCGCTAAAAACCACTATCTCATAGTTAAAATTAAAATAATATTAAAGTGAAATAAATATTAAAAAAAAATTAAGTTGTTGTTTGATAATTATTTAATTTTTCATTTTTTAAAATGTGAGTTTGTACTTAAATTATCTGCCTATTCTAGGTAAATTTTAACTAAATCTCATAAATCAAAACAATTATTTAATAGCTATTTTTTTAGCTTTCATTTTACTAATGATTGAGAGTCACTTTTGTATGATTTATATTTCAAATTGTGGTTTTGGTTTGAAAATAATG
>JBBMEG010080486.1:0-11463 GCA_037832605.1 Cyclanthera cordifolia | reverse complement strand
AATGAAGAAACAAATGACAGGTTCGAAGAAATCCAAGAAACGGGTGAATCTTCGCCAGAGTTGCCACAACAAACAAGGCAAAGAAGAGAGCCAGTTTGGATGCGCGATTATGAAAAAGCTGAGCACCTATCTGAAGAAGAAATCGGGGAGGAGTTTGCTTTTCACATCTCCAATGATGATCCTGTGAACTTTGAAGAAGCAGCAAAGGAAAGGAAATGGCAGGAGGCTATGAAGCTTGAAATTAAAGCTATTGAAAAAAATCAGACATGAGAGCTTGTGACATTGTCACATCAAGCAAAGAAAATTGGTGTCAAATGGGTTTTTAAAACGAAACTGAATGAAGAAGGCAAAGTAGATAAATGAAGTTTATGCACCAGTAGCTCGATGGGACACAATCAGAATTCTGGTGGCAGTAGCAGCTCAACGTGGATGACGCATCTATCAACTTGATGTCAAAAGTGCTTTTCTATACAGTGAATTAAACGAGGAGGTATATGTTGATCAACCAGAGGGTTTTGTTAAAAAGGGAGAAGAGAACAAGGTTTACCGACTAAGGAAAGCTCTCTACGGCTTGAAACAAGCACCAAGAGCCTGGTTCCACAAAATCGAGAGTTATTTCAAGAAGGAAGGATTTGAGAAAAGTAATTATGATCACACCTTGTTCTTGAAAAGAATTGGAGGAAAATTGTTGCTGGTATGTCTCTATGTTGATGATTTGATTTACACAGGAGATGATGAGAATATGTGCAAATGTTTCAAGTTATCAATGCAACAGAAGTTTGAGATGAGAGTTAGGAAAAATGAAGTTCTTCCTTGGAGTTGAAGTCTGTCAAAACGAAGAAGGAATTCATTTATGCCAAAAGAAGTATGCTAAGGAAGTAGTGGAAAGATTCAATATGTTGAATTGCAATGCCGTAAAAAATCTAATAGTTCCTGGCACTGTCTTGTCAAAGTCAGGCAGCAAAAGTGTCGATGCAACATTATACAAACAACTAGTAGGATGCTTAATGTACCTTTCGGTAACTCGTCCTGACTTAATGTGTTTGTGGTTTGCTTGATTTCTCGTTTTATGGCTGATCCCAAAGAAGAACATATGTTAATTGCTAAAAGGGTTTTAAGATATTTAAAAGGCACATTAGATGTTGAAGTCTTTTACAAATGGAGTAAAGATGTAAATCTTTTAGGATACATAGACAGTGATTATGCACGAGATATTGGCGACAGGAAAGAGTACTTCAGGCTATGTTTTCCTTCTAAATGGAGCAGCAATATGTTGGAGTTCAAGGAAATAGGGAATTGTCACACTATCATCTACATAAGCTGAATATGTAGTTGCCAATGCAAGTGCATGTCATACTGTTTGGCTTAACGAAATTATGAAGGAGCTAGATGGTCTAAGCAGCGAGTGCATCGATATCATGTGTGACAGTAGTTCAGCAATCAAATTGTCTAAGAATCCAGTTATGCATCGTAGGAAAAAACATATTGATGTCAAGTACCATTACTTGCGAAATTTGTCAACTAATGGAACTGTACAGTTAGTGTTTTGCGGAATTGAAGATCAAGTGGCAGACATAATGACTAAACCAATTAAGCTAGATCAATTTGCGAAATTCAGAGGCATGCTTGGAGTTTGAAGACTTGAGTAAACTGATGTTGTTTCAACATACTTCAGTTTACGGGGAGGAATTTGTTGGAGTATTTGACTTGGTCTATAATGTTTTTAGCAATTAATAGGATTCTGTTTTGGTCTTAGCAAATTAATAGGTAGTAGTTTCCTAGTGGTTTTCAAATAACTAATTTGTAAGAGTTTAATTCTCTTTTGTTTGTAAGGCTCTATAAAAGCCAGAGTTATTATTCAATAAAATTCATCAGTTCCTTTACTTATTTGATATAAATTTTCACGAATAAACATGACATTGTTTCTACATATCGAATTGTTAGAATTCGGGGATTTGATTAGATTAGATTTTTATTTCAATATGGGTTTACTTTTGCATTGCATATAGGTTTATGAAGTTTGGTCCGATCTCGAAATTATAGGTGGGCAAGTTGTTTTATTTGGTGTGTTTTAAACATAATAATGAGGGAAGATGTATTATATAATATGACTATAATACATTAAATTATGAATGAAGTGTATTGACATAATTGGGTATGATGTAATTGAAATACATTTGATATTGTATATAGTGTATCACAAAACGTATTTTGATTACACCTTAAGTATTATATATATATGGTATTTTTTAACCTTATACAGTGGATGTATTATGTAATACAATTAAAATACACTTTGAAATACAATATTAGTTTTTTATGGTCAATAATACTCAAAATTGATTTATAGTATAAGTTTGAAATTAATTTAAATAATGTTGAACATTTCAATTACTCAATAAAAAATGAATTAAATAATAATAATTCATGAACAAATTAATAATAAAAACAAATTTCAAGTTATATTTGAACTCATAACCATATTGTAGTCCGCTCGTGTAATTATTTGTTTAGAATGAACAAAAATTGGTGGCAAGAAGCATAAATTAATATCTTTAGATTCTCTAAATTTTAATTATTTATTTGTTCCCTCTCACTTGCTCTAATAAATCTATGGGTACGTATTAGTTGTTTTTTTTTTTTTTTTTTAAAGACAACTTCTTTATGTTAATGACAAGAGAAAATAATAAGCTAATAATAGGATATGATAGCATAATACCTCTGTCACATTAACTTGATAATCACATGTGAAGAAAAGCATAAAAAGGGAACAGACAATGCAGCACCATTTTTGGTGCTCTCTGGCTAAGCAATGTTTGATATTCGTTAACTATGCATTTTTTTAAATTTAAAGACGATGTTGAAATTTAGTGCCATGAAGTCCTTTAATATAAAAAGCAAGGAACAATATGTATGCATGTGATTTTGTTACAATCTTTTTAAGGAACAATATGTATGCATGTGATTTTGTTACAATCTTTTTATAAAAATTTTTGAAAAACATTTTGTTACAATCTATTGTTTAAAAAACAATTCCTCAAAAATACCATCTAGCCTAAAAGAGAGGAGAAACTTTATTCACTTAAAATAGGGAATTAAGTTCAACCCTATGTTTTGGTTTTGGTTTTTATTTTGTTTTTATTTGGAATATGAATTTAAGAATATTCAACACAAACACGGTAAAGGCCGGACCGTTTTAGGAGTCCCACCTAGACCCTTACTCTAGGTTCATGAGTAAAATGACCTTTAAATTATTTAAATAGAAAAAAAAAACATGGCAAGTAAACATTTCTTCAAAATAATTCTTTTGATCAATCTCAAGTTTATTAAGAAAAAAGAAAACAGTTCATCAAGAAGTAAATAAAACCAGTAAACACAAGTTCTCATCATAATTCAAATAAATACAATCAAACATGATGTAGAAACGAAATAAAGACTCGACACGCCCATAGTCCCCACTGCGCCAGATCAGTCATCCTCGTAAATTCAGTGCGTACTTGTGGTTGGCCACAGAAGAGAAGAAGGGCGGGGGTGAGTATTTCAAACTCAACGAGCTCTTCTTATCTTAAGGTTGAAAAATAGCATAAAACAATAGGTTAACGAAAGTAAATGGATAAGTATGTAATCATGAGTTTTAAACAGGAATTATTGGGGCAACCCGTGGGCGAAGCCATCCCGATCCCTCATAATTTGCATACCTCAGCATCCCCGCAGGGGATAAGCCAACCCGGATTCGTTCTATTTAATGCTGAAGGGGCAACTCGAATAGGGCTAAGCCAACCCGTTCTTGAGGTAGATAAACCACACAATAGAACTACGGAATTCCTAAACAACAAAATCACATAATTTCATATCACGAAACCATGCATGTTCATTCAATTTATCTAAACACGCATATTAATCAGTCATAATAGTTCGAAACCTGGATTAGCCCCCCTTACCTTGGTCGTTTCCTGTCAAAGTACTCCTAAGTGCCCGAACTACGACTCTTGGACGTTTCTCTGAAAAAAACAAATATCGAGTATCCGAAAATTTTTCGGCGACCGACGGCGGCGTGTGGCCGGAAAAGTGGTCGGAGGATTGTTAGATGGCGGCGCGTGAGCTAGACGCATAGGTGCACAAAGCAGTAGGCTCGGGACACGTGGCACACGCGAAGTGGCTGTAGTAAGGCTCAGGCGACAACTCCTTAGCTTCAGATTGGTCTGCACGGAATGCTAACTGATCTGTCGGCGCGCAGTCAATCCACGGAGCATGAGGCCTGACCGCATTGAAATCAAGGCGGTTGTCCGCGACAGCGTGGAACACGAGGTCCGATCACACTAAAACCAAGACGGCTGTCAGCGGCTGCGTTGAACACGAGGTGAGACCGCACTGAAACCAAGTGGCAGTCGCTGGCTGCGCCGGCATGAGGCCTGACCGTGTTGAAACAAAGGCGGTTGTCGAGCAGTTGTCGAATCTTCGCAGAAAATGAGGTTGGCACTGAAATTACGAAAAATAATCAAACCATAATGATTTCTTCTTTTTTGGCCTTTATATAAGGACAAAATAGTTGGCAAAAATTACTAAAATGCCCATAGGGCTAAAATGACCATATTACCCCTAGTTTTCAATTTCGGACTTTTTTGGCCTTTATCTCAAGAGTCTCGGTAAGCCCAAAATGTGACAGCCCGGCTTTTCGCCCTTTATTTCAAGGTTAGTTTGTTTTATTTTTGGGCTTACCGAGAATCCCAGAGGTCTATTTAACTTTGTTTTGAGTTACAAGTATTTATTAAAGTCTTATTCCGAGAGGTGTGAAATCAAAATTTGAAAACTATGGGCAAAATCGTTATTTTTAGCCCGAGGGGCATTTTTGTAATTCTGTTTTGTCCTTATATAAAAAGACAAAGGAGACCAAATGATTAGATTTTGAGTTTTCTCTTGAATTTCAGCACCGTCAGAGTGCTTCTCTCGTTTTCTGCGTTTTCCGACAGCCGCCGACAAGACTGTTATCCAATCATTGCCGTCAGCCAATCATCACAGCTGCTTTCTGTACGCCGCTGACAATCACTGTTGTCTCAATGCCGTCGACAGGAACGGTTGCCTCGAGAAGCTACGCCATCAAATTCAACCAATCGCGAGCGGAGAGAGATAGCGCAGCCAATCAGCAGCTGCAACAAAAACTGCCACCGTCAGCGCCGCCTGTCACCTTGTCCACCACGTGTTTTGACAGCCGCCGCAGCTGCCAGAGATCCTAAGCTTCGTATTGACCAGTGAACCTTATCCTGTCTTCCTATCGCCCGAGCCTAATTATCTCCTGAGCCTACGTTCGACCATCCAGCACGCGACACTCGTCACAGGCCTCCAGGAACTCTTGCCGCGCGTTCTGCTCACGCACCTATGATCTTTGTCGTCACGCGCTGCCGCCGTTTGTTTCTCCGACCATTTTTCCGATCGCTAGAAAAATTATGGATACCTATTTTTGGGTAATTTCGACGCTCAGGACCCGTTTTTTATAGTTTTAGGGCCTAATTCTGACGTTTTAACCCTGTTTTACCTAGATTTTTCTGAGAAACTTCTAGGAGTCGCAATTCAGGCACTTAGTAGTACTTGGAGTAGATAACGAGTAGATAAGGGGGTTAATTCTTGTTTTAAACTATTTATGATTGAATAATGTGATGTTAGATGTATTGAATGTTGTTAGTCGAGTGTAAGTTCGTGCACGAATTTGATATTACTTCTTGTGAATTCACATATATATGAAACTATAGCTTATACTGCGTGATACTTGCATATATCTAAGAACCGGGTTGACCTAGCTCTTAATCGGTTGCTCCGTCGTTGTTTAAGGAAACGGAACCGAGTAGGCTTATCTCTAGCAGGGATGCCCTGGTGTGGCAAACCACGTTTTGGTGAGTTTAAAAGTTAACTTAAATTTTAAATATTGTTTTTAAAATAATAAAAAAATTAATAAACAAAACAAACCCCATCTCCTCCCCCATTCGCACGCAGACCAACCCCCCCTCCTGTCTCTCTCTTCTCGAAACCCCACCTCATGCTGCCACCCACCTCACGTCGCCACCCACCCACGCCGACCGCCACCCACCTCTAGCCGCGACCGCTGCCGTCGACCGCGACCCACCTCACCCAGCCACCCGCGTCTCTCTCTCTTCTCGCTATCATCATCGCCGACGACCCACGACGGTCGCGACCCAAACCCGATCTATTTCTCCCTCAGCTGGCTCGATCCCGTTCTCTCTCTCGGCAGTTTTCGAGCTCAACTTGTAGCCGCGAGTAAGCTCAGTTTTCTTAATCATGTGGTTTTGTCTTATTAGATTGATAGGATTGGTGAAGGTCCGTGGTCGGGTTGAGTTTTTATTGGTTCGGGTTAGTCATTGAGGTTTTCTTTGGGGCTAAATGTTATTTGTTGGGTGTCGTTTCAGCTTGGTTTAAAGTTGTCATTTCAGCTTGGTTTAAGGGTGTCGGGGTTCGCTTAGCATTTACGGTTGTGTGTTTCATCTTGCCTTTGTTTTAGAAGCTTTGGTAGGCCTTTACTTAGTTGTAACCGAGTCGCGTAGGCGTCGACGCTAATTGATGGCCTTGGTTTCTTGTAGAAAAATAGGCTTAAGCTTGTTGAGGCTTTTTTTTGGGCTCACTCAAACTGTTGTCATGCCTTTTATTGTTCTATAAAGGATCTTAACGGGTGTATAAGTAATTGTATTCTTGCTTGGATGTTTGTTTATATGTTGTTTGCTGCTCGTTAATTACTTATTGAATTCGAAAGCACGTGGTCTGTGATCTGGTAGGCTAGAACTTTGTTTATATGTTATTTGCTGCTCGTTAATTACTTATTGAATTCAAAAGCACGTGGTCTGTGATCCGATGGCTAGAACAATGATCTTATGCTGTCGTTGTTCGTAGATATTTCATTGTTAATTTGTGGAAAGACTTTAGGGAAGTAATGCATGGTTCTTCGTAAATGTCTAGTTCAGGAATTGGTTGTTGCTTGCTCGAGTCACTTTTTTTGATGAAGTGAGCGTGTCGATCATGAGGCCTAGGTATGTCTCCTTCTCGTCATAGGGTGGTTATAGTAGACCATCGGGTCTATTGTTTGTGTGAAACATCAGGGTGCGACCCATAGGGGTGTAGGGTTGGACGCAGCTAACGTTCCCTGATGGATAGAGGTTACTGTTGTAAGAGGCTTCACACGTTATCAAGGCGGTGATCGCTACATCGTCCCAAAGTGTGGTGGGACTGTTCATAGGGTCGATAGTCTTCACTCAGGAACTTGGCATCAACTGGGAACCTGGTCGTCCATACGTGTAACCTAGCTGAGTGGTCTAGGACGTACAGGGTACGATAGTGGGAATCAGACATCGGCCGGTTACCCCTCATCGCAAGAAGTTGAAACTGGAACTTGCTAGGCAGTGAGAAGCCGAATTTGCTTCGGCATAAGTGAGCGCCGCTAGCCGGTTGAATCGCTCTCGGCTCAGCACCGTGCGTGGTACCTGATGAATTCGGGATTGACTCCATCGTGCCGGAGACACCCAGGATAGCCTGGCTGACTCTAGTGGTTGACCCTTGCCTCTAGGCACTCTGCCGTACCCGGAAGAGTTCGGGTAGTGGCTTTCCAGATCTCATAGCATTGGTTGGTGAGGCCCCTCCTCGAGAACTGTCTCAGGGTCATCGGGCCAGGTAACTCGGGTTCTCGGGAGTTGGGATGTTTTCCCTTTGTTTTTTGTGATTTTTATAGACTTAATTGTCAATACATGTTTGCTTTCGTCATTATATGCTTGCATGCTCATGCGGGTTTCTCTTACTAAGTTTCACGACTCACCCTTCGTTTCATGTTGGCTGTGACTTCCATCCAAAGGTGGAGGTTTATACCAGGACAGTTGATGGAGGCAGCTAGGCGACCGGAGGGGAAAGGACTAGTTGTTGATATGTGTCGAGTCCTTCTTACTTTTGCATAGTTTTGTATATGCATTATTTCGAATCATTTTGGTATTGGCATGTGTTTTGTTTTAAAACGAGCGTTCAACTCGGTATTTGACTTTTGGATTAGTAGGATGTTTTGAAACTCTTTTGCAGGATGTCTGTTTAAGTTTTATAAATGCCCAGGTTATGTTTTTTCAGGTGCGGTGAAAACTCTGCCAAAATTTTTAAAAGTATTTCATGTATAGTTTCTTTGAAACCTCGGTTTCCTTACGTGTTAAAACCGGGCTGTCACACCCGGTGTGCGAGCCATGAGGAATCGGGATGGCTTAGCCTTCGGGTTGCCCCGACACTGTAGTATTTGAGACTCTTGATTATCTATTATCCTTGTTTACATTTATTTAATGCTCTTATGTTATGAATTGACTCGCTTTACATATCTTGGTGAGTTAAAATACTCACCCCTTTTTCTTCCTTCTGTGGTAACCCACAGGTACGCACGGGCTTTACCAGGATGGCTGATCTGGGGTTGTGGAGACCATGGGCATGTTGAGTCATTCCATACGTTTTGCATCATGTCTAATTATTTATTTTCATGAAAACTATTCTGAGAAAATTATGTTTAATGGTTTATTTTCCCTTTTTGATGAACTGTGTTTTTTCTTCTCTTTTTTCTCTTTAATCTTTCGAGGGAGTACTCTGAACCTTTTAAACTTGTGTTTCGATCAATAAAACTATTTGAAGAATTGTTTATTTATTGAGATTCATTTAATGATTTAAAGGTTGTTTACATCATGCACTTAGAGTAAGGGTTAATGTGGGGCCCCTAAAGGGTGGGGTCATTACACAAAATCGAGAAACTAACCTTGTAATTTTGGGAAGGGAAAAGTCCGGGCTGTCACAATATCAAAGACAATAAATGACTTAGCCCTTCCCTTGATGCTAACCTTTTCATAATCAAAGCTAAAGCAGCTTTAACCTCACAACGGGCTCCACCTAATAGAGGAGAACCCAGATTATCCTGAACAATCCAACTCATTCAGCGAGTGCCTCTTGCAACCTCCCATGAACCATCGACGTTAAGCTTCAAGCGACCTTCTTCATGAGGCCTCCAACCTAAATCACTGCCATCTAGATCAGAGTTGAAAGCAAGATCCCTTTCCTTTGCAGCATTCATATAAGAATATGCATTAATATTGTTAGAAATTAGATTAAGAAGAATGGACTGAGGATCCTTAATCTTTCTATGTACAACTAAAATTTTAAAGTTCCACAATTGCCAATAGCTTTAGAAAGGTCAGCCAAGGGAATTTTAGCCATGAGGCCTACATATGTAGGTCATTATTTGCAATCATTCGACACATAAAGAGTCTGACAGCGTAGGAATACGTACAATCGTCCTCTCTGTAGGATTGAAAGGCAATACTAGAGAGGGTGAATAGGGTTTGCTAACTATTTAGTTCTTTAAAATAAAAAAAATGATCTAAATTTTGTTAACTAAAAACACTTAATAAAAAAAAATGTAAGATGCAATACCGAATCGCGAAATGTAAAATTTAAGGGAAAGATAAAGCACCAAAGTTTTAAAATGGTTCAGAAAATCCTTACTCCGCCCCCAAGGCTTCTTTTATGGGATTTTATTGGTGATCCTTTTACGGGTGAGAACCGAACCTTAACGACCCTATTTTTTCTAGGAAAAAGAGAAACCTAAATCATTTTCACGGGTTCAGGATTAAACCACTACGACTCTGCGAAAAAAAACTCAAATTCTTTTACTTGTTCCGGAGTAAATTAAGTCCTTCTCACAGTTTTTCTCTAATACCTGCCGTGTGATTTTTTATTCATCTTTTTTTAAAATTCAGGACACATTAACCAATAGAGCACTTTTTCGAGGACCTTGTGTTAATGGACTATATCCAATATCAAAAACAGTATCTAACTCAACTACGTTTTAAGTAAACTTAGGAGTTCATCAACCTTTATCTACTTGGCATAATCATCTTGGACACCGTGTAATTATGTCTTTCAATTACTTATGAAACATTTGCAATGTTTTAGAATGGATAAAAGTATATGTCCTTATTGTATTGCTAGTATCATGTCTAGGACGAAATTTGATTCATCTCTTTCTAAAAGTTATACACCTTTACAACTACCCTTGAAAACTCTGTTAATGGTCACAAGTATTATGTTTCAATAATAGATGACTATTCTAAATATTGTTGGTTATTTCCAATTTCTTTTAAATATGAGGTTTTAGTACTGTTATAATTTCATATATATCATACATTGAGAATCATTTGTCTTCATCTGTGAAAGTTTTTCGTAGTGATGGTGGAGGAGAATATGTCAATCATACCTTAAAGGATTTCTTTCAAAACAAAGGAATCTTGCATTATAAATCTTGCCTTATACTTCTTAGCAAAATGGTATTGCAGAACCCAAGCACAAACACATAGTTGAAACGCTATTTCTCTGTTATCCATATGAAAGGTACCTCTAAAATTCTAGACATATGCTATATCTGCTGTTGACTTTCCTATAAATAGGCTCCCTACTTTGAATTTGGGTAGTAAAAGTCCATTTGAAATATTGTTTCGCAGGATACGGCCTTCATATTCTGAACTTAGAGTTTTTTGTTGTTCTTGTTTTCCCTTACTTCGCCTTACACTACTCATAAACTTGAACCTCGTACAAAGGTGTGAGTATTTATGCAATATCATTTGGGTTACAAAGGTTACTTATGTTATGAAATTGAATCTGATAAGTTTTACATAACTCGTAATGTTGCGTTTGAAGAAAACTCATTTCCTTTTGCAAAAAATCTTCATCATCATTCTATGGAAACTTCAAGTTTTGATTCCCCATGCTGCAGCAACCAATTTTTTTAACTTCTACTCCTTCAAGTTTCTCAAGTGCAAACAGTAGTACTTCCATCTCGGTTTCTCATATGTCTTCCTCATATCAAAAATCAGGTCATTACGATTTCACTACTTCAAACGCTAAAGCTGAAACTGCTCAGTCCAATATGGCTCCTACTTTAAATACTCATCACTCTATGCAAACACGCTCAAAATCTGGAATATCAAAAAAAGAAAGTTTTTGTTGCTACTACTACTATTTCAGCATCAAATGAACCAAATTTTTTCACACAGGCTATAAACCAAGTTCAATGGAAAAAAGCAATGCAGGAAGAATACGACTCTCTTCTCAAAAAATCTACTTGGACCCTTGTCCCGCTTCATCCTGGTAAGAATCTTATTGGTTGTAAGTGAATTTATAAACTCAAGTATCACTCTTATGGGAGCATAATGTCACGGTCGGGCTTGTCCAGTGCGTGTTGCACATGGCTGCATGAACCTTTACACCCATTTTTATCATGTTTTTATGTTATTTTGTTAATATCGCATGTTAGGATAGTTTCCTTCATTTTTTTCTAGGTGTTGACACCTCGCCATTTTCATATGCAAGGGTTTCACACCAACTTTGTCCCAAAATGTACTATAGGGGGGTATGACTTCTTGAAGCTTCCTTCCTACCAAGTGATTATAT
>JBBMEG010080485.1:0-11466 GCA_037832605.1 Cyclanthera cordifolia | reverse complement strand
TATATATATATATTAATGAACACTATTACTAGATCTTTTATAATCTAATTTTCAAATCATGAATATTATTCAACTTAATAAAAATAATAAGTAGAAATTTTCATCTTTACCAAAAAAAATTTAAATATTTTTTACGACATTAATAATTAGAGAAGTGGATTCAAGCTCGTGATCGATCTATTAATCATGAAAATATACTAATGAGGTTGAACATGACTCTTTTTAAATTTTTAAAATTTATAATAATTTTTAGTGAATAAAAAAAAAACAACACAAAATACATATAAATATTTGTTTTATACTTCTTTTAATTTGATATTGATAATTAAGTTTTTATATTTTTAAAAAACATTAAATTTCTAATTTCGAAACCGATTTGTAAATTATATTAATAGTTCAACTAACCATAATAAAAGTTAAATTTTAAGAATTGTTATTTTAAGTTAAAACAAAAAATAATAAAAAGAAAAATAGTTTTAAACTAGATGAAATTTGATATGATTATATAATATGTTTGATGAGATGTTGGAGAAGTTGAGGAGAAATTGTGGTGATGTACTAAAAACAAACAGAGAGTTGAAATTTTCCAACTTCTTTCCCTTTCTCTCCTCTCTTCAACTCCAAATCCAAACATCCCCTCACTATTTTCTTTATTTGAGACATAGCTTTGAATGTCTATTGGTAACATTATTCAAAAAGTATAACGCCTTTGTGTTTTAAAATGACCCTTAAGGTATGGATTTAGTGGTTTCTTTAAGTTCGATTGAGTTTTTGGATCGATATAGCCTTAGGGGTATTTTGGTCATTTTAGTCATATGGGCATAATTGTAATTATGCTAAATAAGGGGGTATTTGTAATTTTAGGTGTTGGGGCATATATTTTTGAAAATCAATGTGTTTAGCCAAGATATGTATTTAAAAAATAGAAAAGAAAAATCTTTCTATTTTTCATTCGCTACACAAAAAAAACCTTCTTTTTTTGCACCCTCTAAGGAAATGGGAGTTGTCGTTGTCGTTTTGCGTAAGTTTCCATGTTACTCAGCCTGAATTCATCGCATGTCCTTACCAAGTTCTCAGACGCCATCGTTTTCTATTGGTGTTCGTCCATCAAAGTGAATCTTCACGTAAATAGACATTCTCCAACAAGTTCGATGGGCGACACTATGATGTCGTCTTCACATAAATAGGCATTCTCCAACAAGTTTTCATGTTACTCAACCTGAATTCGCCACCTATTCGTGAGATCGTGCCGTTTGCGCGGTGTAACACATCCCTTGTAGAATTGAGGAAAGGTTTTCCCGCACGTAGCTCTACAAAATCGTTCCTCGTGCCACCACAGTGGCTTTTGAGTCGCGTCGTTCCACCCAAGCCAAGTTACCGTATGCGGATATTTCATCCAAGAATCTGACGAGCGTTGACATCTATTTACAACATCTTCACGATTTCCATTCCTCAATTTTAGTTCCAGCCTATTTTGATAATTTCACCATTCCAAGTTCGTTTAGTATTTCAATGAATAGTTTTGAGTGTTTTACTAGGTTATTTTAGTTAAGAGTTTGGACCATTTTCTATGGGAAGTTTCTTGGTTTGTTTAGTGTTACTTTTAAGGTAAAGATCTATTAGTGCGAGTTGTGTGGACCCTTTACACTATTCCGCTTTATGCATGCTTGTTTATACAATGAATTGATTGTATTGTATATGCTTGGAGCATGATGTCTTAGCATGCAATGATTTGGGTTTTTTAGATGTCATGGATATTTTATTGTGTTGTGAATCTTGTAAGCGTGTTATATGTTCTGAAATTGCACATATTCTTTACGTATGAATGTTAGAATGTAAGTTTGTCGAGTCTAGTGAAGTATAGTATCTTGTTATGATGACTTGATTTCTGCTTATGAGAAAAATTATGATAATCTGTTAGGACTGGGCATGTTGTATTCTAGATAGAATTGTGTCAGTATTTAGAGGCTATAGACTATGTGATGCTTTATGTCATTAACATGTGTTGTAGATGAGATTGTTTTGTCAACTTCATCCGTCAAAGATGCGATGTAGTGTGCCTCCACCGATGATGCTTAGCTTGTGACTTATATATAGAAGGTGAGACTCGGGATCATAGTGTAACCTTGTAGAAGATGATACCATACAAGTATATATTAATTGAACTACAAAAGCCAAAAAGTAATTGAAATAAATTTCTAAATCTAAGTTTTAAAGTTAAATATAATGTTTGAAAAATATAATTAAAAATGAGTTTTTCATTAAAATAGTTAGTATAATTTCTCAAACAATAATGTAAAAACAGTCAAAGTTAATCCAAATTAATTAGAGATTTGTACCAAACAATGTTAGAAGAGGTTAAGGTGTTGTTCAAGGATTTATTGTATAAATTATTAGCCTCTTGTATTAGATAGTCATAACAAGATGAGTTAGAGAGCTTTGTACCCAAATTCAAACACTTCATTATCTGGTTAGAAGCAATTAATCCTATCATTGAATTAGAGTATGTATGTGACAAGATTTTACCATGGTAAGTTGTGTACATAACTTTATACAAAAAGGTATTAATTACAACTACATTAACACCAGTTACATAAAGTAAAACAAGTTCCGTTTTAACTTTTTATCTTTTTGTTTTGACAGCGAAAAAAAATTCATGAACGCAGAGATGCTTTCCAGAGGGAATAACCAATAATCAAATTCCTTTCTAAAGCTACATACAGAAAGAATCCAACCCCACAAACACCAAAATTTTGTTCCCAATAACCCGAATTATATCGATGAGTTCAAGATCCATCGATCAATCTGTACCAAAGAATCGGTAACTCTGTACCAAAGAATTCAATTAATAGCTTAAATAACTAATCAATGTCGACGAATAAGACGACGGCGCCGGAGAAGATGAATCTTGCCATCTGTAGAGATCGTACGGCTGCCATAGATGATCTAGAAGGCAAGGTTTATGAGCATCCAATCTGACCCATGGTTTCCCCTTTCCGCTCCAATGGAGTAAACTCACCGGACCCGGATGCAGCGTTCTGCAACTGTCTTTCACATTGTCGCCGCCGAGCCCGTGCTGGTTCCACCGGTGGTCGATCGGTTCAACATTTCCGGCGAACACCAGGAGGAACGGCGGGAGTGAACCCAGATCGTAGATCCGCGTCCGTTTCTGCAACTCCATCCAGTTCTCGATCTTCTTCTTGTAGTTTCCGGTTCTCCATTTTGACAAATCCATTACCATAACTCCGGTGTTGAAATAGCAGGGAGTTCTTGAGGCGAAGACCCGGGAAAGAACCGGGTCGGACCAGAATTTAGCGGTGAAGTAGTTGGTGAAATTGGCATGGCAGTACTCGGGTGCTCCGATGACCCGAGACCCGGTGAGTTTGATGCTCCAGAGCTTGCGAATGTCGTCGACGACCACCACGTCGGAGTCAAGGTAGATGACTCGGTCAACGCATGGATCAAGAATGTCGCCGAGGTAATTTCTGGCGTAGTTTAGCGGGTTTTCTAGGGCTAAACGAATGGAAGAGGAAATCAAATTGATTACGGTGTCTTCTCTGAAGATGTATACCTTGAAATTGAGAGAAGGGAAGGTGGATCGGACGAGTTGACTGAGTTGCCTCGGACTCGCTGGGTCAAACTCGGCGGCGATGAAATGGAAGAACGCGTTTTCTGGGCAGGAAGCGTGTTTGAGAACGGAGTGAATCGCGGCGATGGAGCCTCGCACGTACTCGGAATCCAGAGTCATTGCGATGTGGACTAATGAGGGGTTGCAGGCGTCGCCGCCGGTGGAGGAACATTCGGCGCCGTTCCGGTACTCCGGCGCCTCGGAGAAGCGGGTGAAATCGGTGGCGCCGGCGAGTTCATGGCGGAAGGTTCGAATGGCGGAGCAGAGTGGAAGGAGGAAGATGAGAGAAAAGGCGAAGCGGCCTAATCTGGAGAGGAATGGTGGAGTTTCAGATTCCATTGGAGTAAATTGTGGAAATGAAAGAACAGGGAAGTAGAAGAAGAAGAGGAGGGGGAAGGGTTTATTACACTTTACCAAACGCGGTTTCTGCGCGTGCTTCTCTCTCTATGTTAGAGAGAGAAGGGGAAAGTGCGAGTTTAGGAGAGAAATGGAAAAGAAAGGTATTATATAAATTGGAATTTCTTGGCTGTCTGCAAGTAAAGAATACTCTGCCTTTTTCAATTATGGATTTTTAAAAATATATATAATTTATTTGTTTTTTACATTTTTAATTACTCTGCTTAATATGAGACTTCGATAATAATCCATTTTAATTTTCTCTCTTTAATTATTTCATACTTCTTTTTAAAATTAAATTCATGTTATTAAAATACTCAATTCATAAATTTATTAAATTTAAAATTAATTTAGTTGAAGATAGGAGAATTCCAATAAAATATCGGATAATATTAATACATCACTAATATCAACAGAGTTATACTTACTTCAATAATTTAGTTTTTACTTATCGAAGTATTTTTTTAACTAGACATTATTACGGAAATTTAAAGATGAAATTTAAACAAACTTATTTTGTTAATAAAAAAAAACTAGGATAATAAAATTTGAAATGATTTCTTTTATTTCTAATTTTGTTTCTATTGGCAAGATATTCAAAGTTTATGTAGGACATCTATTGAAATCAATTTATGATATTAATTGATTGAGATCGATCATAATATTAAACTCAATAAAATTTAAATAGTATTTGAATTTATAACAAAATATTGTAATTTAGCCATCGTTAAAGTAGGCATATTATTTAAATTAATTTATTGAATGAACTTAGAAGTTATAATAAATTTTTTAATTTAACTTTTAATTCAATGGGATACAAAAAATAAAAAATAAAATATTGATTGAGAACACAATAGACCAAAAAATTAAAAAAGAATCTCATATCATCGTTCCAAACAAACGTAGTATATTGTATACAAAAGGAAAGTAATATAACAACTTGAAAATTAAAATTATACCAAATGACATAAAATGGTTGTCATTGATTGTCACTATGTATTATTATGTAACGCCTCGCGGTTAGTAGAGGTATATGAATGAAACGAGTCCACATTTAAATCAGAGGGATCTTAGGAAATATAGTTCAATGGTCAAAAAATGCTTAAGATAATTGATTTGTACTGCATATACCAACAAGATGTACCTTACTTTACGATGGTTAAATAGAAGAAACTTCACAATTAAGCGTGATTAGCTTGGAGTAGTCATAGAATGAGACCAATACTTACACGTTAATTGAACTTATTAAATCTTAGTATATATTTGTTTCATTATAATTGTTTTTTTTAATCATATTAGAAGACATTTGTATGAACATTTTGAAAAATAGAGTAGACAAGCTATTTTCATCAAATAATTATAAATATGAGTAAATTCTAAATTATTTGCATTTATAACAATTAACACATTTTAATATTGTATGATTAAAAAGTTCCTATAACATTAATAACTATATTTACTATTTTTTATGTAATTATATTTAGATTTTGACTAATTTTATAAATTTATCAATATTGCATTTTATTTAAAAAACCATTTTATTATTATTTATTTTAAACTCATTTGTATTATCTTATCTCAATAATTAAAAAATGAATAGTGAAGTGTGAGACATGAAACGGTAGTCTTCCGAAAACAAATATTTTGCTTTCATGCTTAGAGGGTAATTCCGTCAAATGCATATTTTTTTGTTAATTGAAATGACACCTCTCACCTTACAGTATTGACCTCTTCCCACTATAATTATATTTAATTACTTAGCACAGCAATATTATATTTTTTTCAACAACAATTTATTTAAAAAATGAAATAAATTAAAAAAGAAAACCTTTGGTAAGTTATAAGAGATTATTTTATGGTTAATTAATTAAAGAAAAATGAAGTGTAATGAAATATTGTTAGAGTTATAAATGTATATCCCTATGATGTTCACATTTAAGTTTAAATGATAGTGACATGTGAAGCGAGAATATCAAAGTGAAATTATTTAGCAATTAAAGTTGTTTAGATGCAGGGCATGAATATAAAAATAAATAAATAATGGTGTTAATTAGGGCTGGCATCCGGCATGGTTGAGTATGCTATGTTATGATATCATTCTCTCAAACTTTTATAATGCGATGATAAAAAGAAAAACAATTTTATCCTTTTTAAGTGATTTTATTCGCTCCCAAATATAGCATTTCTATTTTCCACCCTTATACTTCACTAATAGAATTGGGAAACTATACAAACATATTAATAAAAATAACAATGGTTTTACATATCAAATTGTTTGAATCATACACATTTTTAAAATATTTCATAAACGTGCCAAAAGAGCAGTAGTTCAATATTATTAGCGAACGTCGAATAATCATAAGATCAAAAATAAAATTCACAACTGATAAAATGGAGGTGAGTTATGTGTCACGTTCTTGCTTGTCCAGTATGTGTTGCACATGACCGCATGAACCTCTAAACCTCATTTTCATCATGCTTTTATGTTATTTTGTTATTATTGCATGTTAGGATAGTTTCCTTCATTTTGTTTTAAGTGTTGACTCCTCATCATTTTCATATGCAAAGACGTCACAACAATTATGATCTAAAATGTACTATAGGGGTACTAATTCTTGAAGCTTCCCTCCTACCAAGTTATTATATGATGAATGCAAGCTATTTGTTGTGTCCCTTTTGCATCTTGTCATATACTTTTCAAAGACAAAACGTATTTTAAAACATTCTTTCTCTCTTCGAAAATCTTGTCTCTAGACCCGTGGAGGAGGTTGGCCTTATCGTGCCACTAATTTTCGCTTGGCTGACTTGCTCACCGAGTTAGAATAGGTGTCTCACGATCGCTTTGCAATGACTATGAAATTGGATCGTTACACTATGCTCGTTTTGAATTAATACAACGTATTTTTATGATTTCTCTCACATTTGTATTTGAGACCATTATGAAACGGTTAAACTAGAAAAATATTGAAGTATTAAGTGTCCATCCTTTTTTTTTGAAAACGAAACCTCATAATATTAATCATCAAAGAAACACGGAATACAATCCTTCTCCACACCGGAGGCAACCAAGGGGGGGAGAACCCCCCTCCAAAAAAAAGACCTAACGTCCAATCTTAAAGGAAAAAAGTTCCACACCATAGAGAGTTCGAAAGGATTTTTGGCAATTAAATCCGCCACCGTATTACAAGTCCTATTACAATGGATTCTGAATATAAAAGAGCAAAAGTTTTAGTTTTGATTTTTCAATTTTATTTTGAAGAAGTATAAAAAAATGTCTGGTGTAAAATAATTTTACAAAATAAAAGTGATTGATGTTGTAAAACAAGGCTGGAAGAAGGAAAGGGCAAAGCGAGGAGGCGATTAAAACAATGGGGGATTTTTGATTGAACCTGAAAAGGCATTGCTTTTTGCCACCAACAATTGAGCAACAGAACAAACACCAACCACCAAAATCCACACATTCTTTTTTCATTTCCATATTCAGAAAATATAAATAAATAAATAATAAATAATCAAATAAAGTGGAGAATTCAAAGTGGGCGACAGCTGTCAGTTTTTTAGCATCGGCCAGCCAGGTTGAGAGAATATAAATAGACCAATTCCTACAAGGAAACGGATGCCTCACCGCCGCATCGACACTAATTATTCCTCAAAAATACCCCGCATTATTGATTTTATAGTGAATTCTTTTTAAAAATTTATCATAATTTATATATATAATGCTCATTTTCAAAAAAATAAATAATATTAAAGAATATTGTCACAAATATATATACAAAAAATATTTTATTGTTCAACTAAATTTAGAGATAAAGATTCGAACTTATAATTTCATTACGAAAGTCAACATATAACTAGAACTTTCCTCTAATGTATAATTTTTAAAATTGAGTTTTAAAAATAAATAAATGATATTATATGATTAAAAGAAATAGCTTTATGTATCATCAATACCATTTTTTTTTGAAAGTGTACAATGAATGACATTAATTAAAGCTAATCAATGACACATATTTAGAGTTACACTTAGATTACTTTTAATTTATCTATCTAACTCAATTTTAGTTAATTAAATTAAATTAATAAATTTATTTAACTCATTTCACAAACTAATGTATATCAATTTAAAAGTATATCTACTTTCATCATACCTAAATCATACATTTTGTTTTAATTTTTCAAATACTGTTTGAAATTAATTGAATTTACTAAGTATCTACCTTTCATTAATGTTATTGATGGACTAAAATCAATTTCACCATTCAATTTCATTGTGGATAAGCTTAAATCAACTTTTTTTTTTTTTTTTTTTTTTACCAATTTGCTTATAAAAAATTAAGTAAAATTTTTTAAATATAAAAAAATAGTTATAAATATAGTAAATTAAAAAAAAAATAGTACATAGTTTATTGATATTTTTACCTATTTTTTTATAATAGTTAATTTATAATAGTTAATGAGTACTTAGAAATATAATATTTAAACTAAAGCAAGCATGGTTGAATTGTTATCAGAGATGTATTAACATTCAGCTGATCGGTAGTTCGAGTCTTCAATTCTAAGGGGATGTTTGTTTTGAGTGTTTATGGAAATTTTATAAATGAGCTTTTATAATCACTTTTAAAAAATCTTATACAAACGAGCTATTATTACAATTTCTTTTTTATAATCACTCAAAATAACTCATCATTTCTAAACATTCAAAATAAACACTCTACGATTTTTTTTTTGATGTGTATATATATATATATATAATATTTTAACTTATCAATCATTTTGAAAGTAAATATTTTAAAATTGGTTAATATTTATGATTATTTTGTGGCAAAAGCTTATTTAATACAATTAAAAAGAAAATAAGTAAAGAAAGCATCGTGAGAAAATAAATCAAAAAAGGAAACGCAAAAGAGGGGGAAAGACGGAAAGAATAAGAAGGAACGTGGATGACGCAATAACTAATATTATTAGGTTTGAAAAAGAATTAATTTTGTTAAAGAAAATGAAAATGGAGAAAAATAAATAAATATCGTTTGAGTCCAGCTGTGAAAAAAGTTAAGGCCAGCTCAACAGTCAGCCAAAGCGTTAAATTGATGTGGACGCGCCCTTGTGTTATGTGTTTCAGTTTCAGAATTCAGACCGCCACGCCTTTCCAAACAACATACATGTAAATTTTGTCAATTATCAGCTTCCATTATTTTTGTTGTTTAAATAACAAATTCTTCATTATATTCTGATTTATTTTTTTATTATTCTTTTTTAATTTATTCTGTTTTAATTTTTTTGACTTTTAAATTTATGATAAATTATAAATTAATCCTCCGAGAAAGTTAGAATTTAGTTAGTATAATTTAAAATTTTAGACTTTAATTTTTTTAGTGGGAAGAACTATAAAATTTAGTTCATATGATTTGAAAAATTCGTATACAATCGTATGATTTGATAAATTATAAAAAATAATCAATTTTATTCATAAATCGTAGACACGTTAAGTAAAATATAAATTTTCATTTATGGATTATGGATTTTTTTTTTTAATTTAATCAATTACATATCTCACATTGTCATCATTAAACACATAATAACTAACTTCTACGTATTTCATTCACCAACAGTTGCTAACAATATAATTGCCAAAGCGTACATAGTATGACGGTCATGCTTGTCAAGTGCGTGTTGCACATGGCCGCATGTTCGTTCAACTCGTTTCATCATGCCTTTAAGTTATTTTGTCATTATTACATGTTAGGATAATTTCGTTCATTTTATACTAAGTGTTGACTCCTCACCATTTTCATATACAAGTGTGTCACATAATTATGTGTTTCCTTCCTAACAAGTTATTATATGATAAATCCAATTGTTGATATTTCTCTTATTATATCTTGTCATATAACTTTCAAAGACAAAAGCATTTCTAAAACTCTCTTTCTCCATTTTTCAAAAATCTTTTCACGACACCCGTGATAGAAGTTGCACTTGTTGTGCCACCCGCCCTGCCATTTTGATTCGACTGACTTGCTCGCCAGGTTAGAGCAAGTGTCGCACAGTCGTCATTCCACTGCCTTTGAGGTGTGATTGCAACACATAGCTCAGTTGGCACTAGTGATGCATTAATTTGAAACTGTGTGACGGTCATACTTGTCTAGTGCGTGTTGCCAAAATGTACTATAGGGGTGTGACTTCTTGAAACTTCATTCATACTAAGTTATTATATGATAAATGCAATCGTTTATATGTCTCTTATTGTATTTTATCATATAACTTTCAAAACAAAAGCATTTCTAAAACTATCTTTCTCCATTTTTCGAAAATATTTTCACGTGATAGAGGTTGCACATGTTTTCCACTCACTCTGCCATCTTGGTTCGATTTACTTGCTCGCCCCAGTAGAGCAAATGTCGCACAGTTGTCATTCCGCTGCCTTTGAGTGCGACTGTGACACATAGCTCAGATGACACTAGTAATGCATTAGTATCCACTCGATCAAAAAATTGGATTTTGATGGAAGATTTGGTTTTTGGGCTTTATAAGAAACCATAACGCGAAAAGAAATTTGATTTGACTTCACATGAAGCACATAGTTTTTATCATTTTCTTGGAAAAGCAACAGCTCCACCTTCAACGATTAAAATTGAGTTTTATTTCAACTCTCTTAGTTTATTTATTTATTTTTATTAATTTTTTTGTTGCTTTCATTATGAGTAGCTAAATTTTCACACTACAAGAAAAAGAGATTTAGGCGACAGAGGCTACGGCGACGGAGGAAAATTCCGTCGCCTTATAAGCCTACGACATCGAAACGGAAGCTGCGTCTCCGTCTCCTAGGGATACAGGGACAGAACAACGATTTCGTCTCCTTAGCCACCCAGCTTGCGTTTGTCTATCAACGTACGACGACGAAAATAGTGTTCCGTCGCCTTCTCTTCCAGCTACGATGACGAAACTTTTCTTGCGTCGCCGTAGCGTTTCCGTTACGGCGACGTCGACACTCTTTCGTCACTGTAGGGCGGGAAAATGAAAGGCTATGGCGACGGAGGCTTGGATTTTCGTCGTCGTAGCCTTCAATAGTTGTGTAATTTTAAAATAGGCTACAACGACGGAACATCCTTCGTCGCCGTAGGCCCCACGAAATTTTATTTTCCCCCCAAAATCGAAAATGTGGGGGAAAACGAAAGGCTACGGCGACGGAAAGTAATAGTTCCGTCGCCGTAGCTTCTTTTTTATTTTAAAATAGGCTATGGCGACGAACTATTATTCCGTCGCCGTAGCCTATTTGACAGAATCAAAATCGCCCCCTTCTTTCATTTTCTCACTTTTCCTGCTCTCAAACCCTCAAAACTCTCCCTCTTCTTTCATTTTTCTCACTTTTCTGCCCTCAAACCCTCAAAACTCTCTCAAATTCTCTCAAATGCTCATCATCTTCTTTCCTTTCTATCTCGGTA
>JBBMEG010080484.1:0-11467 GCA_037832605.1 Cyclanthera cordifolia | reverse complement strand
TGCTATAAAAGTCAAGTCATTTCTCCCTTTCAGGGGACGGATCCTAAGCTAAGTACTCTTAAGCCATTCCTAAAGTTCTAAATTACTCTCATAAATTCTGATTCTGACTTAGCTATCGGAGGCTTTGTGGCTCACACCACAGTGGTGTGTCCTAATTTCGCTTTTTTGCAGCTCTTTCGTTCTCATTTAAAACAAATCTACTGTGTATATCCGTTGACCATTTTTCGGCATCAACAGTTGGCATCGTCTGTGGGGACGAGAGAGTGTTCTACCTAAAATGCTAAAAAAAACCAATCCATTTTCCTACAAAAATGTCAAATGTTGAAAACTCCCACCACCACGATGTCGATGAAGAATCGGACGTCGAGCACGCTCCGAGAAAGATTGCCTTCAGAGGCCATGACGTCGTTCATATCGAAAACCACCCGAATCCAGAGGGTGCGGTTGCCAGGCAGGAACTAGAGCGTGCGGATCCAAAGTTTACAGCTTTGGAGGAACAAGTGCAAGGGATGACAGAGAGTTTGAGTCGCCTGGTGGAGTTGCTTCGGAACCACCTCCGGCTCAGACAGATGATGCTGGGAACCAGTAGGCGCCGCAGGAGGCGGCCTAGCGACAACCGACCAGGAAAAAGGCTATGGCAGAAAAGTTAGCTCCATTAGTTCAAGACCCTGCCTAAGAAAAAGCCCCAGCCACGAAGGTGTCGAAAAAGGTACATTCCCAACACCAAAGACTGGTCGAACGACTTCGACTGGGCGGTATGACCAGAGGAATGAACATTCGGTCCACTAAAGGATCGGATCCAGGACAGCGGAGTCTTCTCGAATGCAATCAATCCAAAGTAGCCAGCCAAGGAGCACCACGCCAGGGTTATCCACCCCACATCCCCCAAAAACTCCAAGTTCCCGAACGGTGCGATCTGGCTTGGGAGCGGATTTCAGGGATGTGCACAACCAACACCGAAGAGAGGCGGGGGTGACGGAGCCGAGGCACAACCTTGGCTGGCCCAACTTCGTCTTCTCCAAGACCAGTTGGGGAGTATGAAGAAGGCACAGGACCAAGATGGACTGGACCTGGATAGCTTAGTTGACCAGGTCGATCCTCCCTTAACCGATGAAATCATTGAAGAGTCCTTCCCAGCAAAATTCAAACTCCCTGCAATCATGGAGTACAATGGATCTATGAATCCTGTCGAGCACTTGGATTCCTATCGGGCGTGGATGGAACTTCATGGAGTCCGAGAGGCGATCAAGTGCAGAGTGTTTTCATTCACGCTCACAAAACCAGCCCGAAGATGGTTTAGGTAGCTCAAGCGCAATTCTTGGGAGGATGAGACCAGAAGAAATTGGTCACTCATTTACTGACTGTGAGGCAAAGGAGTCATAAGACTGTTCGAGAGTACATTGCATGCTTCAACAGCGAGGCGCTGAACCTAGAAGGGTACTTCGACAGCACGACTCTCGCAGTAGTCGTTGCCGGAATCAGGGATGAAAAATTCCTATGGTCGCTAGGGGAAAAGGCTTCACTCACTTATGCTGAGCTGCTAACCAGAGCACAAAAGTGCATGAGTGCAGGGGAGCTGGTCAACTCTCGAGGGAGGCATAGAAGGGAGGCGCTCCCTTCCATAATGCGAGAAGTCAGACAGCCGTCGCGAGGCTGATTATAAGGAATCGCGAAAATGAAGGGCAGAAGAGCGCCCGGGGAAAAAAGAGAAGGTCGAACGACGGGGGGTACCCTCTAGCCGGTACAAGAAATAAACTCTCACGGTAATCCCCATAGAGCATATCTTGATGGAAATTCAAGATAAGGAGGAGCTGAAATGGCCAAGCTGGATTAAGGACGGGTCCAACAAAAAATATAGAGGCAAGTACTGTCTATTTCACAGGGACCATGGCCACGCTACCTCGGATTGTTACGACCTGAAGGAATCTATAGAGTCTCTCATCCGAAGAGGATGACTGGAAAAGTACATGGGAGAGGGTGAAAAAACGTATGAGTCCCCTAACAAGAAAATGGGAGGCGAAAAGTCACAACCGTCTCTAAAGATCAGAACTATCATCGGAGGGCCGGCTGGCGGAGAGTCCAACTGAAGTCGGAAGGGTAAGATGAGGCAGGCCAGAGGCGCCCTAAGGGGCGAAGAAGTGCGCATAGTGGAAGTAGTAGACGAGCAACTGGACTTCACTACTGCTGAGGCTGCAGCACTGCTGCTGGTGTCCCTGATTATATCCAACATCCGCATCAAAATGATCATCATCGATGGAGGCAGTTCAACGGACGTGCTGTCGCTAAAAGCTTACGACGTCATGAAGCTGGGAAGGGAAAGGCTCAAGCCAAACTCGACGCCCTAGTCGGATTTAGTGGGAGCACTCTGATTCCGAAGGGATTAGTCGAACTCCCAGTAACCTTTGGCGAAGGAGATAACATAGTCCTGCACTTCGTCAATTGCTTGGTGTAAATGACGACTTTGCCTACAATGTAATACTGGAAAGACCCACGATTCATGGGTTAAGTGCAGTCGTGTCAACTTACCACCAGGTGGTAAAGTTCCCTACTCCTATGGGGGTAGGGCAAGTCAAAGGAGAACAGCTGTCCTCGAGGGAATGCTACCACACAGCCCTACGGGGCGTGGTAAAGGGTCCCTAGAGTAAAGGTCTGTTAAAAGAGGACCAGTTCCAAGGGAGGCTGTCCAAGGAACAACACTTGTGGGGTACAAGATAAGCAAGTACTTAGGTCTCAGAGTTCCAAGGCTGATGGTTTGACAAAGTCAAAGGCGGCCTACAAAACCGAGGCGGACAAGACTGTGCTGGTAAAGATCTTAGACAAGCCTGGCATCCCCGCCAAGTTGCTGCACGAAATTGGCAAGGCAACATCAATTTCGCCTACAATAATGAGATCCTCCATGTTTGGAGCACTTAAACACTTGAAAAAGTACTTTCAGTAGATTTTATTTCAAGTTGTTAATGAATAAAAGTGTTATTTTTCTCATTCTGTCTATCTTAATTTAAGTATATTGATTCCATTTTTATTAACTTAAATTGAGGGTATACGAGATAGAGAAGAAAGTAGGAAAAAGTTCATCATTTCATTTAAAGTAAAAAGTTCCTGGGTTACAACTTAGAGGAAAAAGTAAAGACTGCAAAGTAAAATGGAAAGCAATGTAAAAGTCATCAAGGCCCTCTAGAGCTGCGCTTGTTGGAAGATGGTCGGTTAGATCCGGCTTGGGCAGGTGCTGTCTTAGCTGGAAGAACCTGACTTCTTTCAGACACGCCTTGGAAGATGCAGGATTCGTAGCAAGCGGCTTGGGTGAGATCACTTGGAAGTCTGGACTCGAAGGCTGGCAGGGAAGGATCGGCAACTCTTTCCGCAGTGCTGGAACAAAGAGATCGAAAGAGAGGAAGGAGGTTGTCATAGCTAATCTCCTCTTGGATTCGGTCCAGTGCCTAGCCAATGGCAGCCTCACCGGCGTTGTTCTCCAAAATCATAAAGGCATGAGAGCCTTTCACAAGGTTAGCCAGGTAGGCAGTGTTCTTCAGCTTCCCTTCAGCGGAAGCCAACTCCCGTCGAAGGCGGGTAATAGTGGACAAGTCGTCTTGGTGCGCGCGGGCAACTAGACTTTGGACCATTTCGGCAGAAGTACGAAAGTCGACCAGAAAAGCCTCGGCAACCCACTGAGCTTTTGGAGTCTGTGCCAGCTCCCACTTAAGTTTGTCAGTACTAGTAAACAAAGAAGAGCGGGCCTGACGTAAGTCTTCAGAAAGGTGACGAGAGGCTGAGGCAAAATGCATGAACGCCTACAAAAAACCAAGGCAATAAGTTAGCATGCGTACCCAAGTCAACGTATAGCTGTAAAAAGTAGGGTCATGTTACCTCGTGCATCAGACGAGTCCCTTCTTTCAGGACTTGGGAGGCATCTCCTAGGGGAAAGGTAGCCGAAGAAGACCCCACTTCACTCCACAAGTTTGAGGCCAAAGTCTTCTCCTCCTGTGGGTCCAAAGTAGGACGGTGCAGGCCTGACAAAAGGTACGAGTCGAACCAAGGGGGAAGGGTGTGTAAAGGTGTCTGAGGCCTACAGGAGCTGGTTCCAACCGAAGAAGGGACATGGTCAAATTCGAGGTTGGGTCCGTCAAACTCCGGGTTCGACCCAACATCCAAGTCCTCTAGGACTTCTGGAAAAGGAAGATCTCCATCGTCACCAGGTGGAAGGGAGAAGCCCTCTAAAGTAAGGTCCATCGCGTCATCGGTTAGAGGCCTAGCAAAGGGGCGAGGCATTTGGCGCGTCACTGAATCAAAGTTGCACCTCAGTGAAGGCTCATTTTTCATGGCGGCTGAACACGGTAAAAGGCGTTAATTTACATTTACAGTATTCAAGGCATGCTAAGTTAGAAGAAAAAGTAAGCTACATATCTGGAGCGGACCTCTTCTGCCGGACGGGCGACTCCGAGTTAGAGTCGGCTGACATCACCGAATCTGGAAGAAGGTTGTAAAGCACCAACGAGTTCGTGCTCAGGTCCCGCGTGCTGCGAGTGACCTCCTCGGGGTAGGTCATAACGACCTCATAAAAATTCATTACCCGAGAGCGAGGATTTAGTTTCCTATGCACTATGAACAATACAAAAATGTTAGTAACATGCCAAAAGATAGATAAGCCAAAGCGAAAGAAAGTATACCATATGTCCCGAAGGCAATAGGAATTGTCAACGAAGCTGTCCCACGGGGGGTCAGCAAGGGCGTGGCTGTCCCACGGGGGATCGGTAAAAGGCATGGCCGATCTCCGAGGATTCAGTAATGTCGTGGCCAACCCACGGGGGGTCGAAAAAAAGGTGTGGCTGACCCTCGAGGGGTCGACAATCGGCTTGGCCGACCCTTGGGGTGTCGGCATGGACTTGGCCGACCTCCTAGGGGTCGAGGCCTTCATTTGGCCGACCCCCAAATGGTCAGTATTAGCTTGTTTGTCTTCCAAGCGGGTCCCAACCTCTTCCGAGTCTTTCCAGATATTTTTGGCTTACAACATTACCCCTACTCTTCATTTCCGAGCTTCCAGAATTACCATATTTTGAAAAGTAGTTTAGCCAATTGTTTTTTTTCCAAAATTTATGGATGTTAAAGAGTTATCTTCTTGTATTTTATGGAAATGTTTTCTTGAAAATTACTTAGGTCATATAATATCTTTTCCTATATAATATCCAAAAAATAAAAGTTTTAAGGTTTTAGGAAATATTTGTTCTAAGAATAATTATATTAAAATGGTCATATTCTTATTTCTAAGAATATCTTTTCCAAGATAATTTTTTTATTCAATGATAAATCACCCTCTCTTTTTGGAAAAATGTTTATCTTTTAGAGATTTTCCATTACCAAACTTTTTCCTAAAAACACCTTCCAAAACTACACCCTCCTTTTACCCAAGTTTGCTTGATAATTGCCTCTCATTGGGCTAAAATTTTCAATTTTTTCAAAGTGCGGGAGGAGACTTGCTATTCGTTTTGGATGTTTGGAAAGCATCAGCTGTGCCTCACTTTTTCGGTTTGTACCTTCTTTTTTCCGACTCCATGCTAACGGTTAGGCATATTTTCGAAAATTCCACCTTTATTTAGGCACTTTTTTCAATTTTTTGGCCCTTTATATGCGTATGTCTTGTCCGAATTTTTTGGATTGTTTGGGCTCTTTTTTCAAAGACTTGCCCGCTAGAGTACTTTTACGAATTTGTGGGCTACTTAGGCACTTTTTATAAAAGTCTTGCCTGTTTAGCTTCCTTTCCAAATTCTTAGGCTACTTAGGCACTTTTACCAAAGTCTCACCCGCCCAACCATTTTTTGAAAGTGGTATGTTACTTAGGCACTTTTTATAAAAGTCTTGTCTTTTTAACCGTTTTTTTAATTTCATAGGGTACTTAGACTCCCTTTGTCAGAGACTTGCCTTTTTCCTAACTCCGTTGCTTGTAGGCTACGCGTTACTTTTGCTGTCATGGACCCTTTGTCTGACTATAGACTAAATCCCTCTGCCCTCGGGCTACCTCTTCTCTTAAAAGGACTCGGCGGAAAACCCTGGCAGTAGGATCGGGATCTCAGATGATCGCGTCTATTTTAACTCAACGAGACTTAGATAACCTTAGGACCTAGTACCTTATTCCTGCCAAGGTCACCCTTCGGCTTCCGTTGGCTTCAGAGACATACGCCCATTCTCCTCCAAGCGAGCTGGCCCTTTACATCACCATGTTCGACAGAGGAGTTCGGCTTCCCCTTATCTTCAAGAGTTCTTAGGCATGGCCGGGTTGGCTCTAGTGTAGCTGGCTCCCAATGCTTGAAATGTCTTATTAGGCATTCACAACCTTTAGGTATACACCATCTTCGAGGGTCCCTTCAGCATCAGAGACCTTCTTTCACTTTATCGCTTCTGCCAGCATCCTGACGTAACAGTGGGCTGCTACTTTACTCCCATAAGTAAACTTTCTCCTTTGACGGCGTGCCCCAATTTTTAGAAATGGTGGAAAGAACGTTGGTTCTTCGCTGGAGGATCTTGAACAGTGTCAGGCGCTGAAGCCTCCTTGACAATCCCCACTGCCTTTGGAACATACAGTATACTTTCTTTCGCCTTGGCTCCTCTATCTTTTGGCACCATACTTACGTTTTGTGTTGCTTCCAGTCCACAAGAAACTAAGTCCCCGTTCTCGGGTAATGAAGATCTACAAGGTCGTTATGACCTACCCTGAGGAAGTCACTTGCAGCGCACAATATCTGACCACAGACACGTTGGCGCTTTACAACCTCCTTCCAGATTCAGCCGTGCCAGCCGACTCTGATTCGGACTCGCCCATCCCGCAGGAGGCATTCGCTCCAGGTATGCAGCTTACTTTTTCCTTAAACTTAGCATGCTTTGAATACTTGAAATGTAGGTTAACGCATTTTATCATGTTCAGCCGCCATGGACTACGAGCCTTCACTGAAACACGCCTTTGATGCAGTGACGCGCTAGGCGTCTCGCCCCCTTGCTAGGCCTTCTACCAACGACACGATGGACGTTACTTCAGAGGGCTGCTCTCTTCCAACTGGTGAGATGGAGATCTTCCTTTTCCTGAGGTCCTAGAGGATTTGAATGTTGGGTCGGACCCGGAGTCTGACGGACCTAGCCTCAAATTTTATCATGTCCCTTCTCTGGCTCGAACCAACTCTTGCAGGCCTCAGACGCCCATACACAGCCTTCCTCTTGGATTCGACTCGTACCTTTTGTCAGGACTATATCCTTCTACTTTGGACCCGTAGGAGGAAAAGACTTTGGCCTCCAACTTGTGGAGTGAAGAGAAGTCTTCTTCGGCTCCCTTTCCCCTAGACGACGCTTCTCATGTTCTGAAAGAAGGGACTCATCTGATGCACGAGGTATGACGACCCCACTTTTTACAGCTATACGTTGACTTGAGTATGCATGCTAACTTGTTACCTTGGTTTTTTGCAGGCGTTCATGCATTTCGCCTCAGTTTCCTGTCACCTTTCTAAAGACTTCATCACGCCCGCTCTTCTTTGTCTACGAGTATTGACAAGCTTAAGTTGGAGCTGGCACATGCTCAAGAAGCTCAGCGAGTCGTCGAGGCTGCCTTAGTCGACTCTCGGACTTCCGCCGAAGCGGCCTGAAGCCTTGCTGCCATCGCTCGCCAAGAGGACTTATCTACTATTGCTCGCCTTCGACGAGAGTTGGCTTTTGCTTAAGGGAAGCTAAAGAATGCTGCCTATCTGGCTAACCTTGTGAAAGGCTCTCCTGCCTTTGTAATTTTGGAGAACAACGTCGTTGAGGCTGTCATCGGCTGGGCATTGGACCGAATTCAAGAGGGAGTTAGTTATGGCAACCTCCTTCCTCTTTTTCGATCTCTTTGTTCCAGCACTGCGGAAAAAGTCGTCAAACCTTCCTTGTCAGCCTTCAAGTCTGGACTTCCAAGTGACCCAGCCCAAGCTGCTTGCTACGACTCCCGCATCTTCCAAGGCGTGTCTGAAAGAAGTCAGGCTCTTCCAGCTAGGATAGCACCTGCCCAAGCCGGACCCAACCGACCAACTTCTAGTAGGCTTAGCTCCGGGGGGTCTTGATGACTTTTTTGTTGCTTTCCTTTTTTACTTGAAGCATTTTACTTTGCAGTCTTTACTTTTCCTTCTAGGTAATAACCCAAGAATTCTTTATTTTTGAATGAATAACAATTTTCTCTATTTCTCTATCTTGTATTGCAATCGTGGGTCTCCCCAGACTTGAATAACAATCTACTGAAAGTATTTTTCAAGTGTTTAAGCACTCCAAAGATGAAGGATCTTATTGTTGTAGGTGAGACCAGTGTTACCTTGCTAATTCCGTGTAGCAGCTTGGCGGGGATGCTAGACTTGTCTAGGATCTTTACCAGCACGGTCTTGCCTGCCTTGGTTTCGTAGGTGGCCTTTGACTCTGCCAAAGTATCAGCCTTGGCGCTTTGGGACCTGGGTAATTTCTTGACTTGTACCCCTACAGGTGCTATTCTTTGGACAGCCTCACGTGGCACTGACCCTCTTTCAACAATCATTTACCTCAGTGACTCCTACCACTCCCCGTATGGCTGTGTGGTAGCACTCTCTCGAGGATAACTGTTCTCCTATGACTTGACCCACCATTATAAGAGTAGGGAACTTTAACACCTGGTGGTAAGTTGATGCGACCGCCCTTAGCCCATGAATCATGGGTCTCCCTAGTATTGCGTTGTAGGAGGAATTATCCTTCACCACTAAGAATTTGAGAATTATAGGGCTATGTAGTCCCCTTCGCCAAAGGTTACTGGAAGCTCAACTGATCCTTTAGGGATCAAAGTGCTCCCGCCAAACCCAACTAAGGGCATCGAGTTCGGCTTGAGCCTTTCCCTTCCCAGCTTTATGGCATCGTAAGCTTTTAGCGACAGCACATCCGCCAAATTGCCTCTATCGATGAGGATCCTTCTAACGCAGATGTTGGATATGGTCAAGGACACCACTAAGGCGTCGTTGTGCGGCTGGTGCAGTGCTACAGCCTCAGCAGTAGTGAAGCCAAGTGCTCGTCCACTACTTCTATTATGCGCACTTCTTCGCCCCTTGGCGCACACCTGGCCTGCCTCACTTTGACCTTTCGACTTCGGTTGGACTCTCCTCCAGTCGGCCCTCCGACGATGGTTCTGTTCTCTAGCAGCGGTGGTGACTTTTTGCCTCCCCTTTTCTTGCTTGGGGACTCGGACGTTTTTTCAGCCTCTTCCACTTACTTGTCCAGTCGTCCTCTTTGGATGAGGGACTCTATGGACTCCTTCAGGTCGTAGTAGTCTGAGGTAGTCTGGTCGTGGTCCCTATGAAATAGGCAGTATTTGCCTCTATTTCTTTTGTTGGACCCTAATTTAATCCAATTTGGCCATTTCAGCTCCTCTTTATCTTGAATCTCCATCAAGATATGCTCTACAGGAACCGTTGTGAGAGTGTACTTCTCGAACCGGCTAGAGGGTACCCCTCTTCGTTCGGTTTTCTCTTTTTTCACTAGGCGCTCTTCCCGTCTTCGCTTTCGCATCTCTTTAAAGTCAACCTCGCGGCGGCATACTGACTTTTCACGCTTAGGAATGGAGCGGTTTCCTTCTGTGCTTCCTCGGGAGTTGACCAACTCCCCTACGCTCATGTACTTTTGCGCTCTGGTCAGCAGCTCGCCATAAGTGAGTGGAGCCTTTTTCCCTAGCGACCATAAGAACTTTTCATCCCTGAGTCCTGCCACGACTACTACAAGAGTCGTGCTGTTGGAATACCCTTCAACTTGCAGTGCCTCATTGTTAAAGCGGGCAATGAACTCTCGAAGAATCTCATGACTCCTTTGCCTCACGGTTAATAGATGAGTGACCGGTTTCTTCTAATCTCGCCCTCCTAGGAATTGGGTGACGAAGGCTTTGACCAGCTCTCTAAATGAGGCAATGACTTGCGCTTGAGCTGCCTGAACCATCTTCGAGTTGGTCCCGTGAGCGTGAACAAAAATGCTCTACACTTGATTGCCTCTCTAACTTCATGGAGTTCCATCCATGCCCGATAGAAGTCCAGGTGCTCTACAGGATCCGTAGATCCATCATACTTCTTGATTTTACGGAGCTTGAACTTTGCCGGGACGGACTTCTCCATGATCTCATCGGTGAAGGGATGGTCGACCTGTCGACCAAAATGTCCAGGTCCAGCCCGTCTTGGTCTTGCACCTTTTTCATGCTCCCCAACTGATCTTGGAGGAGACGAAGTTGGGTCAGCCAAGGTTGACCCTCGGTTCCATCTCACCCTGCCTCTCCTCGGCGTTAGTTTAGCACATCCCTGAGATTCGCTCCCAAGTCTGATCCCGCCGTCCGGGCACTTGGGGTTTTCGAGGGATGTGGGGTGGATGACCCTCGCGTGGTACTCCTTGGTTGGCTACTCTGTGGTGGTGGTCGTTCTTAACATTCAACATTTTTGTAGGAAAAAGTGTTTGGATTTAGCGTTTTAGGTAGAACACTATCTCGTCCCCACAGACGGGGCCAACTATTGATGTTGAAAAATGGTCAATGGATATCCACTGTAAGAATTTGTTTAATTGAGGACGAAAAGGCCTGCAAAAAAGCTAAAATTAGGACACACCGATGTGGTGTGAGCCACAGGGCCTCCGATGCCTAAGTAAGTAAAAGATTTTAGGAGGATAATTTAGAACTCAGAATGACATAAGAATACTTAGCTTGATTAGCTTAGGACCCGTCTCTGGAATTGAGAAATGAAATGATTCTTATAGCAGTCGGTTTCGTAACCGCTGCAGCTCACTTATGGGCGGTATAATGGTCGACCGTTTGAAACGTCTGTCATTAAGCCGGGTATGAATACCGACATAACTTCTGACCGTTACCCTTTGGAGATATAACGATCTCGACTTGGGAGTTACTTAGACTCGGTCGACTCTTCGGAGAGTCCTAACCTCCACGGCCAACCCACTCGGGCTGACCTACTTGTTGTAACGAGGGACACCATGGGGTGCAGCGCCTCCATACATACATGGACTCGGTCAACTCTTCGAAGAGTCCTGACCTCCACGGCCAACCCACTCAGGGCTTGTCAAAGTTGCAAAATCTTCAAATTTCTTTTCTAATTTTATATATATATATATATATATATATATAGTTTTAATCTCAAGAAGTTTTTTATTGCTTCAATCTTCAAGATCCTTTGTAAGGCTTTTATTCTTTACGAGACTTCAAGTCACTATCTCCCAAGTCTTTAGTGAGTTCTCAAATGAAGGAGAACTCTCTATTTATAGTATTTCCATGGACTTTATATGATCTTGGACCAATTAATGAAATTTGGACACAAATATCTTCATAGACTAAGCTTGAGTACAGCTCCAACAGGAGCTGAATATGCAACAGCAATCCAAGGACACATACCCAGACGGAAACTAAGTTCCCACTCTCGACCCATGTAACATGCTACACCAAGTAAGAAGTGTAGAACAATTA
>JBBMEG010080483.1:0-11472 GCA_037832605.1 Cyclanthera cordifolia | reverse complement strand
TTCCCTTCATGCCATCTTCATTTTATTCTCTTCTTGACTTGTTGTGCTTGTGTTGTAAATGAATTTGGCCTAAAAAAACTTTGTCTCTTCTTGTGCATTGACAAGCATTTGAAGATGTCGTGTATAAGCCTCTTGAATCTTCTTTGCCTTAGTCCTTGTAATAGGGCTTTCTGGTACATGTAATGGATCGTTGATTGGATTCGTATCACTAATGGGTCATTTATAATAGGCCTTATTAATCTAATTACAAACCTAACTATATATAATTTATTCTAACACTTTCCTCAAGTTAGAGAAAATATGTTCAAAATGCCCAACTTGTTTGAGAGATAGTCCATCCGTGCTCTATTTAACGCTTTAGTGAATATGTCACCTATCTGATCTCATGTCTTCACGTATCTTGTGGTTATCCAGCTTTGTTGTATCTTTTCCCTTATAAAGTGACAATCTACTTCAATATGCTTCGTTCGTTCATGGAATACTGGGTTAGACGCCATATGTAACGCTGCTTGATTATCACACCACAACCTTATTGAAGTCTCGACTTCAAACCCCACTTCACTGAGAAGTTGTCGTAGCCAGATCAACTCACACACTGACTGTGCCATCGCTCTATACTCTGATTCAGCACTCGATCTCGAGACTACATTCTACTTCTTACTTTTCCAGGAAACTAGGTTTCCTCCTACAAACACACAATATCCTGATGTGGACTTTCTGTCTTCCCTGGATCATGCACAATCTGCATCAGAATACCCCTCAATGTTGGTATGACCATTATTTTTGTATATTATTCCATGGCCCGGTGAGGCCTTTAGATATCCCAAAATCTGATCTAGAGTAGACCAATGATCAACTGTTGGGCATGACATGAGCTGGCTCATAACACTGACTGAGTATGCTATATCTGGCCTAGTTACTGTTAAGTAGTTCAGCTTCCCCACTAGCCTCCTATACTTCTCTGGATCCTTTAGTAACTCCCCTTCTTTGGTAAGTTGAGTGTTAGGAGCCATCGGAGCACTGCACGGCTTAACTCCCAATTTTCCTATTTTAGTAAATAGACCCAACACATATTTCCTTTGAGACAACAATATCCCCTTATCACTCCTAAGAACTTCGATGCCTAGAAAATATTTTAACGAGCCCAAGTCCTTTGTACTGAAGTGACCATGGAGGAACGACTTGAGAGACTGAATACCTATTACATCATCACCTGTGATCACAATATCATCAACATATACAATTAACAGGATAATACGTGAAGTAAACCGTCTGAAAAAGACTGAATGATCAGAGGTGCTCTTCTTCGTCCCAAACAAGTGCCTGACTAAATTTTCCAAACCAAGCTCTAAGACTCTGTTTCAAGCCATACAGGGACTTACGAAGTCGGCACACTTTACCTTTCTCCCTCTCAGCAACAAAACCAGGTGGTTCTCCATAAAAAACTTCTTCATTCAAATCACCATGAAGAAACACATTCTTGATATCCAGTTGATGGAGTGGCCAGTCATGAATCGAGGCCAGAGAAATGAGCAGGCGTACTGATGTCATCTTTGCAACAGGCGAAAAAGTATCATCATAATCAACGCCATATGTCTGAGTATATCCCTTCACCGCGAGACGAGCTTTCAATCGAGCAACAGAGCCGTCAGGATTAACTTTGACAGCGAAAACCCAACGACACCCAATGGCCTTCTTCCCGACTAGAAGGTTTACTAAGTCCCAAGTACCATTAGCATCCAAAGCCGTCATCTCATCGACCATCGCCGCACACCAACCTGGGTGAGATAAAGTATCCAGAACAGACGTGGGTGTGGACACTAAATCTAATGAAGCAACAAAAGAGGACGTAGAACGAGACAAATGATCATAAGAAACGAAAGATGCAATTGGATAAGTACAGGAACGTTTACCTTTTCGAAGGGCAATCGGAAGATCATCACTTATAACCGGATCGTCTACCAAAGGGACTGCTTCCGGTTCTGCAACAAACGGATCATCAGAAGAAACCTCTGGCCGGACAGGATGAGTATAAACCTTAGGAACTGGAACGACCGGGGATGCAGGGACGTCAACAGACGAGGTAGAAGTAACATATACCAGGAAGTCGTCCTCAGGCACCAAGCGCTTCACCTGACTTGGTGTGTGAGAACTAGCAAAGTACGAGGTCTTTTCAAAGAAAGTGACATCACGAGAAACAAGGTACGTACCACGACTAGGGTAGTAATACTTATATCCTTTTTGGAGATGAGAATACCCAAGGAACGCACACTTTAGTGACTTGGGGTCAAGTTTACTGAGTGAAGGACGAACATCCAGAACAAAACAGACAGACCAAAAAATCAATGGAGGAACGAAATACAAAGACTGTGTAGGACACAAGGTTTGAAAAGGGATTTTCCCGTGAAGGACAGATGACGACATACGGTTAATTAGATAGCACGCAGTGGAAACCGAATCCGCCCAAAAAACCTTAGGTACCTACACTGAAACATGAGGGCCCGAGTGGTTTCTAGGAGCCAATAATAGAGCATCTGCTCCTTTTGAATTGGTCCATACGGACGTTTGGGGTCCTTTCCCTGTTGAGTCTAAGTTAGGTTTCCATTATTTTGTTACTTTCGTTGATGATTTTTCTCGTGTCACACGGTTATATTAAATGAAAAATCGTTCTGAATTGCTTACTCACTTTTGCAACTTTCATGCTGAAATACGAACTCAATTTAATGGTTGTCTTAAAATTATGCGTAGTGATAATGCAAAGGAGTATTTGTAGAGAAGGATATGCTTGTGATGCTTCAAATTCTTGGAGTGAATAATTGTAGTGAACCGATCAAACCAGGCTTGAGGTGCCTGTTTAAGGCCATACAAGGATTTTCTTAATCAACAAACATGCTGAGGATGTGTGAAGTCATCAAAACCTTGTGGTTGGGTCATACAAACTTCCTCTTTTAATGTATTATGAAGGAATGCATTCTTTACATCCATTTTTCGTAATGACCATTTGTATTGAACAGCTAAAGATAGTAATATGGGAACTGTGATATGTTTCACTACAAGACTGAATGTCTCATCAAAATCAACTGCTTCTTGATGAAATCCTTTTGCTACTTACCTGTCTTTATACCGAGTGATACACTCATCAGGATTTCATTTGACTCGATATACCCATTTGTTGCCAGTTATATTTTTCCCTATAGGAAGAGGCACCAAATCCCATGTTGGCTGCTTTTGTAATGCCAAAAATTCTTGAGACATAGCATTTCTCCAATTTTCAATTTTACTGGCAAAAGTATAGGACGATGGTTCCTCTTGTGAAACAAAACATTTTGTAACCATAAAGTCTTGCTTCCTTTTGGATATACCACTCTTTGCACGAGTAACCATAGGGTGATTGTTTACCAAGGGAGCTACATTGATAACATCATCTAGTATTTGGGAGGACATTTGTGGTGTGGTATCAGTATTTATCTGTAGGTAATATGAACATAATGTCATTGGGTGATCAGAAATAGTTGCCAAAGGCTCAGTGGGATTTTCAGTAGGAGTATTTGTGACAGTAGGAGTGGAAGTAGGAGGATTAGGAAAAAGAACGTTATTTGATATTTCAAGAAGGAGATGCAAATGAGGTGTGATCATTGAAATTGAAGAAGATTGATAGGATAAGGAATTTTGCTTTGGATTTGATCAGCATATGGAAACTTTGTTTCATCAAAGATAGAATTTTATCTTGTTCAATATTGTAACATATATATCCTTTTGAAACCTTGAGTTTAACCTAGAAAAACACATTGGGATGTACGGGGTTGAAGTTTATTCTGATTATATGGTCTTAATAGAGGATAGCAAGCACATCCAAACGTTTTTAGAAATGATATATCTTGTGGCTTTTGAAATAACTTTTCAAATGGTGACATGTTCTTTAAAGTTGGAGAAGGCAAATGATTTATAAGAAAGCAAGCAGTTGAGAAGTCATGCAACCAGAACTTATTAGGCAATAAAGCATGTGATAAATGTGAAATAGCCATTTCAGTTAAGTGTCTATGCTTCCTTTCCGCTATACCGATTTGTTCAGGAATATAAGGACAACTTTTCTGGTGTAAAATCCCATTTGTGTTTAGATAAGATTGCATTGAAGCATTATCAAACTCACCTCTCCCATCGAAACGTAAAGTTTTAACAGAATTGCCTAAATGCTTTTGAATAAAAGGATGAAAAGTTTGAACAACTCTAAACACCTCCGATTTGTACATATAGTAGCATAGGACATTAAGGCAGCATCATTTGTACATATAGTATCATAGGACATTAAGGCAGCATCCAGGGCAACATGAGCATTACAACAGGAATCTGCCAACCATACCTATGAGTTATTTCCATAAGAAGCAGCCTTAACAACTAATCTTGCAAGAGGATGTCTTCCTTGGTATGCAAAATCCATTCTATGATAACAATCAAGTGCATTGTGACTAGGGTCTTGCAAACTTGACAATTAAATGGATTATTTTCACTTTCTTGATCTGAAACTATTGAGAATACTTGATTTTGAGCAAAAATATTACGATTACTTGATGACTGATTACGTCCTCTTCCTCTAGAGGATCAAAAATTTCCTCGTCCTCTATAGCCTCTACTTTTTTTATAGGACTTTTTAAAATTGCCTTGAGATCGATTTAATGATAACATAGTAGTTGCTTAAACCATTTGAGCAGTATTATTAGCTTGTTGATCAATAGATAGTTCCTCAATTTTGAACAAGGCATAAAGTCTTCAGACACAATGGGATTTGATCGAGTTTGATTTGAAGTTTGAAAACACTAGGCAAACCATTCAAGATGTATATCAGAAGTTCTTCATAACTAATATGGATTTTGACATTTTCAAGACTACCGCAGAAATCTTTTTGCCCTTTGAACATAGTTATCAATTGCTTCATCACCTTTCTTACGTTCTATTGTGGTTTGTTTTGTTGTAGGTTTTCATTTACATGTTTATCTCATGTGATAAATATAGTTCCAGTATTTAGAGCAAGATCATAGTTAGCGAGATTGAAACACTAAACAATATCTACATAACATTTGTTACAATTCTTGACATTTATTAATATCTCTGTAACTCTTACTTTTGTTTATTAGGTCTTGCCTGAATAGAGTGAGCAAGCGATATTAAAGCCAATGAGACATATATTGATTTATACATAATTCTATTTTGTATAAGTTAACAAAAAAAATTATGTACTTTTTTCTGCCAAGTGTTATGGTGTTTTATTGAATTTTAAGCTTATGTATAAAGTAATATTAAGAAGAATACTTATTTACGAGTGATGGTTTTGTTAAGTTTTTGTGACTCTACATCATCTAACTTTGGTTAATTAAATGTAAGCTTTGTTAAATTTTGGGTTAGGTCAAATTAGGTTTAAGTCTTGTAAGTTTAAGCCATCATTTACGTGTTTTCTTTTGGAGAGAGTTTAGAAACCAATTTTGTACACTTGAGAGAGTTTGATTGTGGCTTTGGCATTTGAATAAAGATCATCTCAAGAATTTGGATTGTGAATGTAGGGCTAGTTCCCGAACCACGTTAATTCTGGTGTTGCTTTCTCCATCCTTTCTTCCACTTTTTGATTCATCTCAATTATGCATTTGATTTGTTTTGATTTTGATCTTAATTAAATATAAATTCTGGAATTTGGCTCAACAATTTGGTATCAGAGCTTGGTAAATTAAGCTTTTGCTGTGTATTTTGAATAATTTTGCTATTGATATATGATTTTGATCAATTTGAAGAGACAATGTTTTCACCTCAATCAAGTTCTTTTTTTTATGGTTTGCGGTCGCTGATGTTATTGATTTGGTCGAATCTTAGTTTAATTCACTTCAAATCGATTAGGTATCAATTTAGTTTTGGTGCAGCGTGGAATCGGCTGATTTTGAGATTAAGACGCGAAATTGGTTTTGCTTTTTAGGGTTAATTTATTCAAGCCAATTGCAATTTGAAATTTGGAGACCAGAATTATGCCTTGAAATCAATTATGAAATCATATTCCACATTAGCAGCTGTGCATATTGGAATTTGAGATTTGAAGTGAAATTTTTGTGTGATTTCAACAAATTTGGAAGTTATTCTCAGTAACATAGTGTTGCCTATTGTGAAATTAGTTGAAGTTTATTAAACTTGAAGTTAGATTTAGCATGCTGAATTTTTTCGAGTATTGGCTGCAATTTTGATATCGTTTGTTTGGTTATTGGATGAATATTTGTTAAATTGGTGAATTTGAGACTCAATACTTTTGCATTGTGCTTTGTAATTCGGATATATTGTGATTGGTTGAAGTAAATATCATTGGATTTGATAAAATTTGGAGCCATTTTTTTTTAATCAGTTGATTGTCTTCTGCTGGAAATTTGAGAATTATTTTACAATTTTGACATCCTTTGGTTATTGGCTGAACATTTGGTATTTTTGGGTAAATTATGAATATTGAATAATTGGTATTGTTTTTTTTTTTGTTCAGTGACTCGTCAATTTTTCTTGATTAATTATTTCTCCTGAAATTGTGATAATTTTCTAAAGATGACGACTAGATTTATACTTGATAAATTTGATAGAAATGGAGATTTCGGGTTATGGAAAAGGAAAATGAGAGCTTTGTTAGTGCAACAAAATGTTACAAAAGCCTTAGACAATCCACCGAAATGACTTCTCACTATGACTGAAGATGAGAAATTAGAGGCATCTGAGATAGCTTACAGTACGATAACCCTTCATTTATCTGATAATGTTCTTAGGAGAGTCAGTAACATAGACAATGTGGCTACATTATGGGCCAAATTAGAGGAGTTTTACCTGTCTAAATCTCTGACGAATAAGATTTAAATGAAGAAGAAACTGTTTAGCTTTAGAATTGATCCTAATAAGGGTTTAGAAGAAAACATTAACAAGTTCTATAAAATTTGTGGTGACTTGGCCAATACAAGAGAGAAGCTTGATGCTGAAAATCAGGCTATAATTCTCCTCAATTCACTACTCGAAAAATACAAAGAAATAAAATCAGTCATTAAGTATGATAGAGATACGTTATCCCTAGACATGGTCCTGGACACTTTAAGATTTAGAGATTTGGAGATGAAAACTGAGAGGAATGATTATGATGCCCTATTTGTGAAAGTAAATCTTCAAACGGTCAAGGCAGTAAGTTAAGTAAATGGAGCTCTAAATCTACAAAGAGTAAGGAACCAATTGAACCAAAAAAAAAAAATTTACTTGTTATTATTGCAAAGAAGAGGGACACATTAAATACAATTGTCATGTTTTGAAAAGGAAGGGTAACTACCAGTTAGGATAGAAAATGATGATTCAGCTAATCTCCTTGAAGATTATGATTCGGCCGAGGTGCTTATGGCCGTAAATTATAAAAATTCTGATAATTTTGAAATTTCTGATTATTTGTGGATTATGGACTCGGGTTGTTCATTTCATATGTCCCCTTATAAGCACAATTTTGAAAATTTGAAAATTATTGACACTGGCAAGGTGTGTTTGGGAAATAACCATCACTGTGAGATTAAGGGAGTAGGTTCAGTTCGGTTTAGGATGGATGACGGTTCTATCAAGATTCTAACCGATGTGAAATTTGTTCCAGGTCTTAAGCGAAACCTTATCTCGTTAGGAACTTTTGATGCTGCTAGATATGACTTCTCTTCTCGTAATGGCTTAATGTCTGTCAGTAAAATTAATAAAATTAAGATGTCTGGGAAGCTTAAAAATGGATTATATATTCTACAAGGAAAAGCTTTTCAGTGCGAGAAAGAAGCAACTTCTGATTTAAGTTTAAAGTCTCCTTTGGAAATTAGGAAAGGTTCTTCACCTAGAATTGATTTTGTTGTTAACAAGCAGTTGTGTTTTGAGAATGAATTACTTGGTACAGATTTGACCAATGCTTCTGCTTATGCATCTTATGATTCTTTAATTAAGCCTTATGTGCTTGTTAATGACATTGCTCGTTCTGATCAAATCTCTGTTGCTCTTGAACCAAATGATGTTCCTGCTAGTTTAGAAGGTAACTTTCAATTGTTCGATAGGGAAATAGTTTCTCTGAAGAATACTGGTAATTGTATGTTTATTGAGAGACCTGACATTTGTGAGCCTGTTGACTGCAATTGGTCATTTGTAACTAAGTATGTTCAAGAGGGTATTGTATATCCTTGTTTTGAAGTGCTTGTAGCTACATACAAGAAGGGGGGATAGATGTTCATTCTTCTTTTGTGTTCTTGCATGGAACCACATCTAAGGACTTTTATTGCGTACAACCATATTGACAATGTTATGAGCATTTGGATTCTTCTCTTGCGAGAAATATGTTTGGTTAGTGTAATTTCAGTAAAACTACTTGTGCAAATTCCATCATTCTGCTTTTGTTAGTGTAGATGATTTTTTGATTGCATTTAGTAGTTTTTTATGAAGTTATGGAATTTGAAGATTTCTTGGATTGTTGGTTTGATATGGAAGAGATTTGTTGTGTGTTAGGAGCATTGAGTTTGTGTGCATTTTGATTGCTTGCCGCTTTGATGATTGCACAGTTTGTAAGTTTGTTTCAGCAGTGACATGAAAATTTGTAGTTTGACATATTGTGATGCAGCGTTTGGGCATTCAGTTTTGGTATTGACTCGGTTTTCTGAGGGTCTTTTGTTTGCTGAATGTATAGTTTGGAGAGTTGATTTGTTCTGCAGACATCTTGACTCAGTTTGTGCTGCTTATGTCGCTTGGAGGGGATCTCTCATTTGGTTATGTTTCATGTTATTTTGGCAACATTATGTTTGAAATCTTTTGTTCTGATTTCACTGTTTTTCAGATATGTTATTTGTGAGAACAGGTTTAGGTTGCCGTTGGTGGATTCAATTCAGCGTTCTGCTGAAGTTCTGACATTATGATCAAGTTCTGAGGTTTTGAAGACTATTCTGATTTGCTTGTGTCGAGCAAAGTTCTGATCCAGTTTTACCTGGAGTTATGCTATTGTGGTAATTCTGAAATTATGTTCGAGATGTATCTTATTTGTCGTTATGATGTATTCGTCAAGAGGGTAAGTTTTTGTGACTCTACATCATCTAACTTGAGTTAATTAAATGTAACCTTAGTTAAATGTTGGGTTAGGTCAAATTAGGTTTAAGTCTTGTAAGCTTATATAAGACATCATTTGGGTGTTTTCTTCTAGAGAGAGTTTAGACACCAATTTTGTACCCTTGAGAGAGTTTGATTGTGGCTTTGGCATTTGAATAAAAATCATCTCAAGAATTTAGATTGTGGACGTAGGGCTAGTTCCCGAACCATGTTAATTCTAGTGTTGTTTTCTCCATTCCTTTCTTCCCCTTTTTGATTCATCTCAATTATGCATTTAATTTGTTTTGATTTTGATCTTAATTAAATATAAATTCTGGAATTTGGTTGAACAAGTTTTAATTAAAGTTTTTATTTTGGGTCAAAATTAAGAGACTATTTAATTAGTTTTATTAGTACGTGTAATGACAATTATGAATATAAATAAAATTGTATAGTGTGCAATAGTCGTATAGGAAAAATGTATGACTAAAATGAAGCATCGTACTTGTATATTTTATGATTGTAAAGAAGTGTTAATATTTTTTTTCATAATAATGTCAAAGTGTCATGAATAAAGTATTGTTGATTTATTTTATATGTCATCTTTTGTTCACACGTGATAATAAATTTATGCCATTAAAGAAGAATAAATAATTATAGAAAAATATCATTTAAAGTTTTTTAATGACACTCATTGAGAAGTGTCATCCAATCAGAATAGATGATGTACGATACAATGATTGTAAAAAAACATTATTTAAAAGGTTTCAATAACACTTCTTAATAAGTGTCATCTAAAGAGAATAGATGATATGTGATACAAAGATTGCAAAAGAGTGTTATCTAAAGCATTTGTGATCATTTTTTAGAACCATCATAACCCAATTTTGTAGTAGTGGATCCTCTTGTATTTTCTAATGGAAAGTCAACAAATGTAACAATATCTACGGTAGATAAATCAAGCACAACGCACAAGAATTTTAACGTGGAAAAACCTTCTCAAGGCGAAAAGTAAATAATCACGGAATGAAGTCACACCTCTACTATAATCAATAATAGGCTACAACAATTTCTCAAAATTTTAGACACTAAATCAAGAGGAATAAAGAAATATCTCACAAATTGTGGAACTAAATCACTCTCTGGATTCAGACTATAGAAACCTCACAATCCAATCTCCACCGTTCAGATGGAAGACTCTCGTGTTTTGAACACGCTTGCACACTTTCAGCTCAATACAACGGTTGGTTACTTTTGAAAAGGCTGAAAAATAAAACTTGGTGAAACCTTTTTCTCTCTTTTTGCTTTTTTCCTCTCTCAAATTTGCTACGTTTTTCGCTATGCAACTTTATGGCCTTATATGTGGGCTTACTCCACCAAGAGTAAAATAAACCCTCATTTTCTTTCCTCTCTCAATTTCTCTCTCTTTCGGACTTGCAATATTTATTTTTCTAATGGTGTGCGAGCAAGTTGTATAATTTTTCTTCACGAGTGGTTCGAGTTCGAAGCTCCATATAACTTGTCGTTTGGAATGTAGTTAAAATTGAGTGATTATTTTAAGAGGTTAAAAATGAGTTCTTAAAAATAAGTTGTTAGAAATGAATTACTATTTTGAGTGATTAAAATTGGTGATTAATTTGAATGATAAAAAGTGAGTCTAAATAACCTAAAGGTTTCAAAGAGCGGTGAAAAAGGCGAGACTCTTTATAAAAGTGCCTAAGTAGCCTAAAAATATCGAAAGGAAGTTAAACAGGCGAGACTTTTATAAAAAGTGCCTAAGTAGCCTACGAATTCGAAAAAGTACTCTAAGGGGTGAGTCTTTGAAAAAAGAGCCTAAATAATCCAAAAAATTCGGACGTACATGTATAACAGGCAAAAATCGAAAAAGTGCCTAAGTGAGGGTGAAATTTTCAAAAATATGTCTAACCGTTAGCGTGAAGTCAGAAAAAGGAGAGTACGTACCGAAAAAAGTAATGAGTGACGGATGCATTCCAAAAATCCAAAACGGAAAACAAGTCTCCCCACGCTTTGAAAAAATCGAAAATACTAGCCCAGTGAGAGACAATTTTCTGCCAAAGTGGGGTAAAAAAGGAGGGTGTAGTTTTGGAAGGGAGTTTTTATGGAAAAGTTAGTTTATGGGAAATCTCTAAAGGATAAATATTTTCATAGAAAGAGAAGTGATTTTTTCATTGAATAAAAATATTATCTTGGAAAAGATATTCTTAGAAATAAGAATATGGCCATTTAATATAATTATTCTTATAATGAATATTTTCCATAACCTCAAAACTGTATTTGTTGGAATATTATTTAGGAAAAGATGTTCTTGAAAGAGAATATGGCCTAAGTGATTTTCAAGTAAATACTTCCGTAAAAAGATTA
>JBBMEG010080482.1:24040-43279 GCA_037832605.1 Cyclanthera cordifolia | reverse complement strand
ATTATTGAAATTAGACTATCCCCTTAAAATTAAATGAAGTAAATTAAGATCTTTAATTCGAAAATTATACTTTAATATATGTTTATATATATTTAAGTACTTTAAATATTTCATAAAAACAACTTCAAATGTATTCTTAAGACATAAAAGCACAAAAATATAGTATAAGAAAATTGGGGTAAAGGTGTGATGCTCGATTATTAAAAATTAATTAAGCAGAGGGAATAAATAAGAATAATAATAATAAATAACCCATGATTTATTCAGTTATTTATCTCACATGAACACCATATACATAAACCTTAAAAATTAATAAAGTTGCATATATTGTATGTAAGCTTTATTGCTGATCTGAATTATTATTAATTCAATTTCTCCCTCTAAAAATCCTGAGAATAAAAATCAAGAATTTCCTCTACATTGAGCTTAAACAAAGAAGAACAATCATTGTACATCAACCACAGCAAATGCTCAAACAAAATAGCATCAACATCAACAAATATTACCCTCTTTTTTCCCTTTTTCCAAATCATTCCATTCTCATCCTCCCCTCCTTTCTCGATCAAAACCCGAAACGGGCTAATTTCCTCCAACACGAAAGACTCTACCAAGAATTCTCGCTTCTCTTTCCCAACCACCACCGTCACGAGACTCCCTCTCGCATCGTCGTGGACAAGTCTCGATTTGTCGAGGCGACGGTAGGCGAGGCGCGGTCCGGCTCTCCGTCGTCGTCTTTTCATGGGGAGAACCAAGCAATTCATAGGGGGAATTGATGAAAGTTTTGATTTTTAAATTAAGGGTTACTATAGGGGAAGAATTTGTGTTTATATAGAAATTAGAGATTGAAAGAGTCTCTAGAGCAGCAAGAGAGAGAGAGAGAAAGAGATAGTGAGAATTTTTGGAAGAGTTTAATTGGTGTAGGGTATTTGTTTTAATTTGGTGTAATGTCGTTGTGAAGTGGAAATGTGAAGTGGAAAGAGAGAGAGAGAGAGAGAGAGAGAGAGAGAGAAAAAAAATTTAAATAAAATAAAATAAAAAATAGATCCGTTGAAGAATCTTCTTGGAAATTGGACTTTGGAGAATTGGGATTTCTTGCCGTTGTGGAAGAAGGTAAGAGTCAAAAAGGAAGCTTTTGTATTTTTATAAAGTTTAAAAAATGTTATATTTTCATCATATATACATATCAAATTGGAGTCTAATTGCCTTTTATGCTTTTATTTTCTCTTTTAATCTTATCTTCAAATATTGTTAAATTAAAAATTAAAAAAAAAAAAACCCCTTTACTATACTAATGAAATTGTGTTTGTTTTAATTTGATTTCTTGTGTTTGTTTGAAATATCAAAAACTCACAAGTTGAACTACAACCTTAAAAAAAATTATAATTTTTTTTTTATTGAGTTGGCAAATCTTATAGTAAAAGCGAACATAGGGCTGCTGACACTAGTGATACATTAGCATCTACTCGATCAGTGATTGAAGTCTCTTCGTATCACCTTCTGCGTAGGGTTTATGGTCTCATCTCTAATTTGTACTAAAAAAGAGCCGACAAATCTTATTTTGTTGCTTATTTGGTGCCACTCACACATGTACTTACAAGTATTTATTTTAAAGAATAATTTGAGTGAATTAAAAAGATATATTGATCACAAGAACATGAATAGAATGTTGGGGTAAGTCTAAAGTGAACTAGTTAGAGAAGCTAGTCTTTTAGTGAGCAAAATAAAGAAAACTATACAAAGATATGGAAATAATTGTAGAGAGTGAGTTTTTTTTTTTTTTTTTTAGACGGTAATTTTGTTTCTTTTCTTGAGTTTATAACAATGGTAATTTTGTTTCTTTTCTTGAGTTTATAACAATAGAATGGAGAACTAGATCCGTGATTTTTTTTTTTTTTTTTGAGATTACAATAACATAGAATAGAGATTTGAACTCGTAATCTTATAATCATTCGACGTTCATTAATGTCATTGAACTAATATTTGATTTGCGACATTTTAATACTACTGAACTTAACTTTTGTTAGAAATATTATAATTTTTGTAATATAACATAAACATGAATTGAGATTTGACCCTACAACTTCTTTGGCTTTGGATTTATACATATATATATATATATCTACTACATAAATAACAAAATATATAATAATAATAATAAAAAAAGACAGGTAATGGTTGAATTAGCTGTCAGTGTTGGCTTTTGGCGTTCATAAATTCAGCACACAGCATAAACAACGCGGCCTACGCACGGCTTTGACCGGCTCAGGTTTGTCGGTGTCACATTTTCATCTTTCATACTTTTTTTTTTTTTTTTTTTTTTTTTTTTTTTTAACCCAAATATTCGAAGAGGTTGATTTGAAGGGTTGTCCCTTGCCTAACTCTTAAACAAAATTACATTAAATAATTATTTTTAAACACTCAAATTAATTTCTCATTTTAAATTTTAATATTTTAAAAATTACATCTATAAGTTTTTGACTCTAATCATCACTTTTAAATATTAAAATTAAAATTTTATTCTAAATATTCTTAAAAATTATCTACAAATAAGTTTTTTATTGCAATTATTACTAATCATTCTTTCTAAATACTCAAAATAAATTCTTATTTTAAATATTCTTAAAAACTAAATTCAAACAAGTATTTGACTACAATCATTACTTCTAAATAATCAAAATAAATTTTCATGGACTTATAATATTTATTGACAAGAAAATTTGTAAAAAAAAAAAAAAAAAATCATGGACTTCGTTGTCTTTGCAAAGAGATCGTGAGAAACCTGCTCTAACCCGACGAGCAAGTCAACCAAACAAAAATCGCAAAGCGGGTGGCACAACGAGTGCAACCTCTATAATGGACCGGGTGAAAAAGTTTTCGAAAGAGAGAATGAATGTTTTGAAATACATTTTTTTTCTTTGAAAGTTATAGGACAATATGCAATAAGGACACAACAACTAATTTGCATTCACCATATAATAGCTTAGGAGAGAAACTTCAAGAGTCATACCCCTATAATACATTTTGGACTAGAATTGATGTGGCAAGTTTGAACATCAAACTGGCGAGGAATCATACAGCTCCAAAACATAAAGGAAATTTCAATAACATGAAAAGTAAATACTAATAAAAATGGTCTAGAGGTTCATGCGGCCATGTGCAACACGAACTGGACAAGCAAGACCGTGACACATAGCTCAGCTGACACTAGTGATACATTAGCATCCACTCGATCAGTAGTTCAAGTCCACGTAGTGCCATTTATACAAGTTTATTCTACCTCCTCCCCAACTTGTACTAATCAAAAAAAAAAAAAAAAAAAAAAAAAAACCCTTTGGAGCCTCTTTCTCCTGTCTGCCAAATCCAAACCTAACCATTGTTGAGTTATAAAAATCACAGAGAAATTTTATTCATGAACATTTGGAAAATAGAATTTGAAACTGTAATATTAGAGTAAAGTTTTTTTTGTAAGAATAAAAGATACAACAAAAAATCTCGTTTGATCATTATTTTGATTTTTAAAATTGTATTCGTTTTCAAATCATGTTTATTATGCATTTTGTTTTGTTTATATAAAAACATTTAAATTTACAGAAATTTCAAAATAAAAATTTGAAAACTTGGGAGGTATTAGGCAAAATACACACACACACATATACACACACACACACATATATATATATATACACACACATATATATAAATAAAAGGTTATGATTTCAATTTCTTTTTTAATTCAAAGATAATTTGAAACAGAAGATTGGAGCATAACCTCTTGATAATCAACTTATATACGTGAAGTTTCAACTTCTAGTGTTATATTTTTCAGAAAAATAAAATAAAATCTAGTGTTATTAAACTAAAATATACACGAAAGTAGACAACCTTTGGCAATTCTACAACTTTAGAATATGGTATAACTCGAATAATTTAATCATAAATTAAATGGGGGAACTACAGTGCAGTAGAGAGGAGGAGAAAACAGAAAAGGCAAGATTGAAATAATCTTAAAAATTTATAAACCTAAATAAATAAATAAATAAATAAAAGCCCCTCTAGATAAAATGCTTTTGGTAATTGACTGTGAAAGATAGATTTCACAAAACGATGATGAATGTGTGCAGAGACTGCTAGAATTTGTTCTCACCTGTTAGTTGCAAAATAAATCCTCACCGCTGCGTTTGGCTAGCTGCCCATATTTGATGGTGGTGCTGGTACATCTGCTGCTGTTGTTGCTGCTGCTGCTGCATTTGGATCGCCTGACTGCTATTATTATCGAACATTCCAGGATGCGGATGCCTATTATTAAGAGGGCTGCCTCCATTTTCCGCAGACGACTCCCCGCTCGATGGCCCTATCGGTGGAGGGCTCGCTGTTGCTGCTACTGCTCCACCACCAAAGTTCATCATTTGGGATGGCACACCCGGCGAATATCCAGAGTTCATCATGCTTATGTTGGTGTTTTTATCATCCTCCACAAAACTTCCCAAAATCACCTGAAAATGCAATCGAATCTGTGATTTGTGAAGTTAGGCTAAGGTACAGGTTTGGTGCCTCGCCTGTGCGCCTTACGCACCTCATCTTGAATAGGCAAGGCTCAGATAAAAAAATAAATTAAAAAAGAAAAAGAAAAACTGCAACCTTGCAACAATGAAATCAATGAATAATTAGATGGCCAGGAAAAATAATGTAGTACCTGTACTTGAGAACCTGCCATTAACATTCCTGCAACTCCACCACCAAGAAGCTGTCCGTTTGTCCCAATCAGCAACACACTCAAGCCACCTGTTTTACTTCGAATTCCATTATGCTCCGAAACAATGAACGAGCCTGACAGAGTGATTATCTCGTACTGCCCCTGCATAAGATTAAAACTCGTCTCAAACTCAGCCTATTTTCATATGGAATTTATCACATACTCGAAGCAGATGATATTGCGCCGGTTTTACTGGCAATAGTATGAGAAAGTTCCACAAATAATATTATGGCGGTGTTTTGTCACGCTTTCAGTTTTATGCTTTTACGAGTTACAACCATTCTGCCTAAGAATTGTCTATTTGTCATTTTCTTTAATATCAACCGAAACCTGTTTAGGAGTTCAAGATTTATGCTAGCTTTTCCTCCACTCTTCCATTTCTCGTTCATTTACCGGGAGTCTCTCCTTCCTTTCTTGTCCATTTCTTAATCAAGTCAATGAAGACAGAAAATGACTTCAGTTCTAGAAAATTATCAAAAAAAACGTCCTCAATCCACTAGAAGTAATCCAGCAAGGAACTTTTTCAAAAGAAAAAAGAATAACCACAAAGGAACCATAACCAATGTTAGGTTTCAAAAAGCTGGCATCCCACAGTCGCGACAAATTTATTGCTAAATAATGGGGAGGCAATGCCACATGAGCCTACTAAAGTGCATTTTTCAAAATTACAAATTCAGCGGTACATCAAAATTTAGAATACATTATATCATAACATAGAAATGATTCCGTAGTAATATTGTATATCTTTTTCAATAATTTAAGCTCCTCTAACAACTATTTTGTTTTTTATTTTTGAAAATTAGCCTACTATAGCTACATCTCTTTATGGGTTTTCTTACTTTGATATCTACATCTTATCTATGCTTTTAAAAACCAAATCACTATTTGGAAACTAAAAAGTCGCTACCAACAACTTGTTTTGTTTTTGAGATTTGGTCAAGATTCACCTATTCTTCGAAAAAAGATTGAAACTCTTTATCTAAAATTTAAGTGAAAAGAAGCTTAAACTACAAAAACAAAAAACTAAATAGTTATGAACGGGCTTTTTAAATTTTTGCTATTCTGATTATTTCAAGAGATATTAGAAAGAGAATGAGATCTCTTCATAAGTGTATTATAAAATATTAAAAAAAAAACAAAACAAAAACTTGGTGCCTTTATTTCACTTTAGTACAAATGGTGACAGAAAGTTGACCAAGATGATCGCCCCACTGACACCCTATGAATGACTGATTCTCTCCAAAAACAGAACAGAGAGGACTGTATATATGGGAGGGAGCACTTAAATTTTAAACAAACCTATTCCATTTGCCTATCCAAAGTCAATATAGTTGGTTGAATGCTGTCAGATTGGAAGTTTAATTGAAGGCTTCAAGGTTTCATGAGTTAATTCAAAGACGCAAATACTAGGTTATAACAAAACATTAGTAACTATATATATCCATGCAGAAAGTCAATCACTTAAGCAATACAAAAAACAAAGCACCTCATATGACACACAACCACCAGATGCTTCCGAGTGCCGAAGGGTAACATTACTGACGATACCATTTCCAGAGATAATAAAGACAGTTCGTTGTCCTAACTGTGAGAAAGATAAAATTTTGGCTGCTACATCCTGCAACCATATAGCACGGAACCCATATTAAGACCTCTAAAGTCTCAACTAAAACAGAGCTCTAATCAATAGCTCTCCAGTAAAATTGAGAAAAGGACCTATCGAACTTGTAGGCATCTGCGCCTCCATACTCATGTGATAGATAGAAATACAAACTAATGATCTATTAGACATGAATCATAGCTATGTTTACATACTTTCTAAATCCTACCACAAACAATTTCATTCATCAACTGAAACCAAAATTATGTGAAATTCTTCCAATCCAATCGGTGCAAGTCAAGGAAATATTCAGTTACACAAAAGGGTTTTCTATATAAATCACTAAACCAAGTAAATCATCCAAAAATTGGTTACCCTCATGGAATCACCTATACATTGCCTGCCAGACACTCTAAACTGTATTAAACAAAATAATCTTTGCCAATGTTTTAAAAGGTTAAACAGGCAGCATCGAGTCAGTATGAGGAGGTCTCAATCTTAATTAAAAACATTAGAAAAATTCTAAATGTGTAAACATGCATCGTAAATAATAATATAGTTTTGTTGATAAATTGAGAACTTAGAACTTCGCTCCTCTAAACTCAGAAGCATCACTGACCCATCCCTAAACTATTACACCAGAATATATAGGAGCGAAGATACAATTGGGAGGTGTCTACAAATTAATGTTAGAAGCAGATCGCGAACCTGAGACCTTAGGGGAAGCATACCTTCAAAGCCAAAATTAAAATAGTTTTATTGATGAATGAAACAAAAGACATTTTTAAGCACCTATAGTGAAAATCATGAGCCAAAGTCATCATATGTTTCAAACACTTATAATTAAAAGAATGGAAAATAATGCTATTCTTCTAATTATTATATATTTCCAATTCTTATAATTATTATGTAGAAAAATAATACAATTCTTCTAATTATTAAAGTTCTATTCTTCCAACATCTATATTAATTTCAAATAACCAAGAAACTATAAGAAAAGCCAAGTTTTATTAGGAACTTGAAATCTCCTCTCTCTAGAGAATACTCTATTGATCCCACTAAACTTTTATTCAATATTTTGGATGCCCTCTTCACACTCCTCCCTTCTATTTATAATTGAAAACTCTAAGAAATTTCCTAAATAATTGCACTCATGACCCTCATCATGCCCAACCCTATCACGAGCCTCAACGTGTTATCATAGAGGCATAAGCTTTTTATGATCCTAAAAGGTGTAAGCTTCGAGGTTAACAGTTAGAGTCTTGTCTCGAAGTGAGCCTCAAAGGCCTAACCCTCAATGGTTGTTTGAAACATTGATCTTTGCTTTAAACTTGAGAAGATTCCCTATCTGCATCAATGAGCAAACATTGATCTCTGCAATGACCAACGGTTTCATCTTTTAACGAAAAGAGAAAACTAATCCATGAAAAGGACAAACTAATAAATAGAAGTCCCAAAACCACAGATAAAAGTAGGTTTATGAAGAAAGAAATGATGAATGAAAAAACTACCGAGTGAAGTAAATTAATGCAAAGCACAGAGGAACAATGTAAATCTTAAAATCATGCTGCAAGTAACAAGATATTCATTCTGATGCTTATAACATGCGGCAACTTCAACCTCAGCCTTCACAATATACCTAAATTGACCAAATCCACGCCAACAGCAAACTAAGACTTCCCGTGATGTTGTCTATGAATTAATGACAGAGCTCAAATCAGTTTATGTATTGAATGACAATGCAGTCATAATTTAGCTGATAACTCAGACTATGATCAAAGTCAAGATATTCATTTCAACAACTTAAACTAAAGATAACTTTGAAAATAACCAACTCTCGAATTTCAATAATTATGTATATATATTAAAAAAACAATCTCAGAATTATATAAAAATACCGACCTCTCCAGGCTTTGCAAATAGAACGTGAGAAGTACAACCAGTGCCGCCTGAAACGCAAGAAAATGCGCAGATACTATCAATAAACACGAAAAAAAAACAAAAAACAAAAAACGAAATAGTAATTCAATTGACAATACCAAGTGAATTCATCTGTTTCTTTCCAGAGCCCCGTGGCCTTCCTCTTGCTTTCTTCGGCTGCAATTCGGGAGTGGCGCTCAAATCGTCGTGAACAACAGAGGACGCAACAGTGGTAGTTGCCAAGCCCAAGGAAATGTTACCATCAGGCGCATACTTCCTCGGCCGGCCTCTCTTCTTCTTAACGGAATCGACGTTGAAACTCGCGGAATGCGATCCTTCGTACGGAGGAACAGTTAGAGAATCCAAAGGCACGGATGCAGGGGCGATCAAAGAGCTAAACGAAAATCGCGCAGATGGTGGCATCATCTGAGACGTAGACGGATTTAAACCAATGGTAGAAGAGGCATTGCTGTTGTTATTGGACATTGCCGGCGGATATGCCGTCGGCCCGCCCATGTTGGACGGTGCTGAAAGTGACGGGGGAGAGTCGATTGAATCCATAAATTCACAGAATTAATAAACAGAGAGACTTCTGTATGAAGATTCTTGTAATTTTTCTTCCAATTCTTGTAATTTTTCTTCCAAATTCTCGAAATTGTGAGATTTGAGGGGTTCGAAAGTGTGGAGTTGAGAGCGAATGAAGAAGAAGAAGGGAGAAGTGAGGAGTTTGTAAAGGAAGTTATGAAACTGGAGAAAGAAAATGTAATTAAGGAAATTGGGATTTTAAAATTTGTATTATTTAGGTTTTTTATTTTATTTTATGCCTTTTTAGAACTCTTTTCGCAAAAATTCTTTCTCCGTTCTGATTTTTTTTTTTAATAATCCTCTGATTTTTTATTATTCGTATCAGAAAATAAGGGATTTTAATTTAATTTGATTTTTATTTGGGCAGGTGAATTTTCATAAAACCTAGTAAATAAATAGTTCTGTTATTATTTTACGTAGAGGTTTTATTTTTTCCATTTCTGTTTTTTATTTATTGAAATTATTTTCCATTTAAGTTTGATGATGAGATTATTTAACATATGTATATTATGGAGGAAAATAAAAATCAAATATAGACCAAACATAATGGAACCAAACAAATTCATGCATTTAATGAATTAGTTAGATTTTTTATAACAATATTAGATCAATTAATTTGAAATTTTATAAAATCGTTACCTTCGGATTTTCGAGCGAGGAACTAACCTAAATATGAAGTGAAACAAATATATAAATATTAAGAAAAAAAATATACATTATAATTTAAATTAGATGTGAAATACGAAGTAAAAAATATTATAATATTGTGATATATATAGAAAATGTTGTTTTTTTTTTGTTAATAATCTTTATAATTAAATTAAAAATGAATCAAAAAATTGAAAATAAACCAAATGTTTATTAAAAAAAACCGAACCAAAATTAAATAGAACCAACGATTTTGTCATTTATTAGACATTGATTTGAGCTCAATTATTAAAAACTCAAAGACATTATTTAATCTCATAATAAATGTTATTAATAAAAGATTAAAGTGATTGAACTAAAGAAAAAGAAGTATTAAAATTTATCAGAATATGTGTTATAAGCCCAGGTATAGTGTGAATATTTATCTAAAATATATATATATATTGAAATTTATCCTCACAATAAAAAATGATCTACCTAATTTTTCTTATAATTCACATGCCATAATTTTCAATCTCACAAACTTCTAAATAATATTGATATATATATATATATATATATATATATATATTAGTTTCTTAATTTTTTTTTTTTAACTATGTATTATAAAAAATGGTAAATTATAAATTTATTTGTTATGATTTGAAAAAATTAGAGTTTAATCATACAATTTTAAAATATATAATTTAGTTATTTGTTTGAAAAAAAATAGAATTTAATAGTCTAATTTTTTTAAAAAAAAATCTATGATTTGATAAAATGTAAAAAAAAAAACGATTGATGTTTATAAACGATAAGCCAAGTACGTATAACTTTTGATGTATGAATATTTTTTTGTCTAAAAAATTACTTATCTCGCACCCCATCAATATAAATAACAAAATTATCCATACCTTTTATTCACGTAACAATTACATTATATTTTTTAATTTTTTATATCAAAATCTAAGAATTAAATTATAATTTTTCAAACTATAGACTTTAGTTCTCCCAAAACCATAAAGATTAAATTATAGTTTTAAAACAACAACAATTAAACTCTAACCATTTTTCAACCATAAATATCAAATTTATAATTTACCATAAAAAATGACTAATATGTACTTTGAAATTGATGAAGTTTTTTAATTATAACTTATTAGTATTAAATTTAGTTTCAATTAAAGTTAAGTTCAAATTTATTATAAACATAATCACTAACCTATTAAAAAATACAATAACTAATATCAAAAAAACCTAAAACAAAATAGTATTTTAATCAATGATAATCTAACACAATGTATGGATAATTATTACCGATATTACACAATTCAATATATTTGCAAATTATAACTTTATTTAGAAAAAATTGATATTTTTAGAAATTTCTAAAAAAAAAAAAAATTAAAGAAACAAAAGTAAAAGTGAGAAATATGAATAAAAATTAGGCTATATCCAAATGAAACATCAATTTAATTATAAAAAGTGGTCATAATATATAAAGTTCACCTACTACAATTTCATAAAAAATTCACATCCAAACAAGTTATTACCTATAACTTTCTCTCACAAAAAAAGCACGTATTGTCGGCAACTTCTACAATAAAAAAAAAAATAAAAAAAATAAAAAACACATTTAAACAAGTTATGACTTTCAAATTCCTTACAAAAATCCACATTCAAACGAAGTATTGCGTGCACGCTGACTTCAAAAATTCACATTCAAACAAATTATTATTACAATTTCAATTTTTAATCATTCAAAATACTAATCACTCAAACTAACCATTCATGCAAGTATTCATGTAAGTAATGTTTGTTTGCAATATTTTAAGAAACGATTAGAAATGAATTGTTACTAATCGAAAAGGTAAGTGATGCGTTGATTTCATTATTTAGTGATAATCCAGTTCGATATCATGTTCCATCTCGAAAATTGATATTTTCGTGAGCCATGGTTTGATTTTAGTCATTTCATAATCGTTTTACAAGCATATTAATGAGCATATAAACGAACATAATATGGTTATAACAAACTCATTCCTTTGGCTTTAAAGCAAACTCACGTTTGTTTAGTGTATGGGAATTTGTTGGACAACTTTTCAATACAACAGCTTTCCTATGTATGAGATTTAAACACCTAATATAGGAACGACAAACTAAATTTAAAATCAAATAAAAGTTAAAACTCAAAATTTAAAAAGAAAAAAAAATAAAAAAATAAAAGAAGCAAGAATAACAATTTGAAATTTAAATATAAGGAGATGTTTGGGATAAAGATAAATTTAGAAGAGAATGAAAATTGAGAGAATAATTAGGATGAAAATATGAATAAAAATGATTAACAAGAATAATTATGTGTGTTAAGAATAAAAATATTGAAAAAAACATTAATTATATTAGAACAAAAAAAGTATAATTACAAGAAAATAAAATAAAATGATGATTTAAGTAATATGATCGCGATATGTTTTAAGCTGAATATGATATATGATTCGAACATTTTATAAGTTAAAAAAATATTGTTCTTTAATCTAAAAAAAAATGTTTTAAGCAAAATATGATATATGATTTAATAGATGGTTGTGATCAAAATTTTTTTTTGGCCAAATAACAGTATTTAAACGTCGAAACACCATGAAATCACTGTTTCAAATCTCATATTTAATTATTGTCTATTTTTTTTTTTTTAATATTGTTAAATAAAAACAAATAAAATAAAAAGAAGAGAGAGAAATTGTGTTGAATCTTTTGACCCGAAGGAGTCCTTACAGGTATTTAAAATTGTTCTAGCATCTTTAAACTTTTCGCCCAACTTTTCGCCATTTAAAAAGGAAGAAGAAGACAGCCGCCGGAAGAAAAGAGTCGAAGGCAATTGCAGTTCCGTGTCTCAATTCTGATCTAGGTCGCCTTGATTTTCTGCAATTCGCTTCCGGTGAGAATTCGTAGTTCACTGTTTGAAATGTAGCTCTGTTTCTATTTGGAATTCACCGATTTTGAACTATTATTTCTTATTTGTTCATTTCTTATTCCATCGTTATTGTTAATTTTTTTCGTATGTATGGTTGTGCTTTACGGATCTTGATCAAGTATTTTTGCTCTCTCCCACTCTCTTTTCTGTTTCTCGGTTAAACATTTGGAAGTTCCAGTACATTGAAGTTCATGCACTACGATCTTTTGCTCCACATCGAGTTTTGTTGTTTAGACTTTCATTCTTGTGCTTATTGAAAACTTTTAGCTGGTTGTGAAGATTCAAAAGCAGTTTTCACGGTAATCTGAAGCTATTTTTGTGGATCAAATAGTTCTGAACTTATATTTCTGTTTGTTCTAATTTATTATCCAAATCTTCTCTCTGCGGATGTTTGCTAGTTTATCGAAATACTTGGTAACTATTTTCTATTTTTGTGGACATCCTATATTATTGAATTGCTACTTCTTATCTGAAGAAATAATGGCGTCGTGTTACTACTTTAATGCGAGCTTTAGGTCTTCAAACAGGGAATAAATTTCAAGAACTAATCGTCATATTCTGTATGGTTGATGAGATTAGAGTTATGGAAATCTTGACAGTGTAGTTTAATAGCTTGATGAAATCAGTCGTCATAAGGTAATTTCTAATTACGTTTAAAGTTAGTTGTGGCTGATTTATACGACAAAAAGTGATTATTACTGGTATATTTGCTATTAGGTAGGAATCGATGAATAGGTTACGCAGAAGGAGAGAAAAATGGCCAAGAATCTTGTATTTATCTTGGCCTAAGTTTGTATGTTATGTTAACTGAAAAGTTTTACACTCGACGATGCTTTATGCTACGTTGTTCATCTCGTTTTTCCTTTACTCTTCCATTGTTGTTCTTAGTATAACTTTAGTGGCTGAATGATTAAGAAGATAAATTAGATTCTTTTCGCCCTTAGGCTTCCTATTCCTACACAGAAAGCGCTCGCAACTCGAACTGTATTCAGCATATGTTTTTTCTTAAACATAAAAGAATCTTTATTCATCATATTGTACTCGATTTGTAAAACACAATGCAAATTTTTTTTCTTCAAATCGTGCCTTCGATTGTCCTCAAAAGTCTTGTCAACTTCATGATAACCATGGAGCACAGACTTGAGTTTCTTAACTTCGGATTCGATTTTAACATTATGGCTAGAAATATATCTTTTTTTAAATCAGTTTTTCAATAAGAATAGCTGTAACTATATTTTACTGTTAAGAACAATCTAGATTTTACTGTTACTGTATTTTGCTCTTTCTTTTCTTTTTTCGGACCTAGCTGTATTTAAAAAATTTATGAATTATATATGTAAGCAAGCACATTACTATCCTATCAAAAAATAAAAGATCATATATTCAAGCCTAATCTACAATGGTGTATGGTGGTTGTGATATTCCATTTCGATGTTTTATTATGAAGTGTGTTTAATCTATTCAGATGCAATGCGTTCATAAAAAGTATTAGAGCTGCTTTACACTATTATTTGGTTCCTTCTTGGTTTGGAGCACACTGCAGTTCTTGTATTCATTTGGTGAAAGATTTACAACTTTTATAATGACATAACAGATTTCTAAAGAACTTGAAAGAGTGCCCAAGTGTTTATATCATCCATATGGGAGATGTGGCGAAGGATCTTGCTGCTGGGACTGCTGGGGGAGCAGCTCAATTGATATGTGGGCACCCATTTGATACAATTAAGGTCAAGCTTCAAAGCCAACCTGCCCCCCTTCCAGGCCAAGTTCTCAAGTATTCGGGAGCAATGGATGCTATCAGACAAACTATAGCTTCAGAAGGCCCAAGAGGTTTGTACAAAGGTATGGGAGCACCACTGGCTACAGTTGCTGCTTTAAATGCTGTTCTCTTCACTGTAAGGGGCCAAATAGAGTCATTCTTTAGACCTTATCCTGGTGCCTCCCTTCAAGTGAACCAACAAATGATTTGTGGGGCTGGGGCTGGCGTTGCTGTGTCTCTTCTAGCTTGTCCAACTGAACTGATCAAGTGCAGGTTTGTACGTACTAGCTTTTACTTGAATGTCCTGAAGTTTTTGTGACCCCCCCCCCCCCCAAATATTATACTATCCCTGAAAGTTCTTAGATACCTCAACATGAGTTGAACTTTGATTCCGATAGACCTAAGATATTTAACATGTCTTCGATCCCCATTTTATCCCTGACAACTCTAACAAACTGCATTCAGGATGATACATACTGTCTTCTCTACTGTTGTTGGTTTCTCATCTATTGCACGGTGGCCATCTAAATGTTTTAAGGTCAGATAATATGTCTCGTGAGAATAGTAGAGATACGTGTAAGTTGATCTAACAAACTGCATTCGGGATGATACATACTGTCTTCTCTACACTCTCGAATATATAAATTTAGAAAAAAAAAGGAAAAAGAAAAATAAAATCTAGGTCATGCGAAAAGGAAGGGCATATTAAATTACTGCTATATCTATATAGCATCTTTGTTCTTTTGATGATTTTAACTTCGCCAACCTCTTTATATTGAATTGAAGCAAGAAAATAGGGGACAAGCATGTTATTATAAGTTAATTGGTTAAACTTTGCAAACTACTTGACTTGCCAACTATGACAAAATTCACAAAACATTACAACCTTCCATCTTTTTTTTTTGTTGAAGAATAGGCTGCAAGCTCAGAGTGCATTTGCGACATCCGGTGCAGTTGGCGCAGCAGCGAAGTATAGGGGTCCAGTCGATGTTGCGAAGCACGTTCTCCAATCCAGCGGAGTGAAGGGTCTTTTCAAGGGCTTGATTCCAACTTTGGCAAGAGAAGTTCCTGGAAATGCTGTGGCATTTGGCACCTACGAACTGCTAAAACAGTACTTTGCAGGAGGTCGAGACACTTCGAATCTAGGAAGAGGCTCTCTGATAGTAGCTGGCGGTGCAGCCGGAGCTGCATTCTGGCTAGCGGTCTATCCAACCGATGTTATCAAGAGCGTAATTCAGGTAGATGATTTCAAAAATCCGAAGTTCACTGGTTCCATTGATGCTTTCAGAAAAATCATGGCCTTGGAAGGAGTTAAAGGCCTATTCAAAGGTTTCGGACCAGCCATTGTTCGTAGTGTCCCTGCTAACGCAGCTTGCTTCTTGGTATACGAAATCACCAGAAATAGTTTAGGTTAATGAATTCTTTTAGAAAAATTATTGTTTGGCTTAAAAGAAATAATCCATTTTGACAATTCCAGCAGTAGTCTTTTTTCAACTGGGACTGCAAGAAATATAACGGTACTCATCCACTTTGCATTTGATTGTTGGTATGTTAAAAAAAATAAAATAAAACAGGATTATGTTTCTGATATTACAAAGTGTTTGCATCCATCTTCCAAATTTTATAAATGGTTGGAGGACTATTTACTTTTCTAACATAGGATAATGAGATCTTCAACACGTCTCCTGAGATGGTGTTCTTTTGGATTCACCAATCTTGGTAATATTAAAAATTATGAACATCCATCTCAAAACAATTGACAAATGAGAGCAGTCCATGTAATGTCATAAATGTTTAGAGGACTCTTTACTTTTTCAATATAAAATAATGAGATCCTCAACATCTGATACACATGATTTCATAAAGTAGAAATGTAAAAGTCCGTCGTGAGCTGGTAATGAAAATTTTACATGGTCATATTGTGTGTTGTGCAAGAATAGTCTAGGTGTCCGAGTGCGCACATAAGCAAGTCTCAATACTGACCGATAAAAAATTCATTAAAATAAAAAAGCATGAAATGGAAATGTGGTCCTAACTGTAGCGTGGGGTAGTACAATTGATTTCCAGGGCTCGGCTTGGCTTTGGTTTACCATTCAAAGAAATTATTGGGTGCGTCCATACTCTTGTTCAATGGGCACATGGTAAGCAGCACGTCGTTGTTATTAAAAAGTAGGGAAAATTGTACAAATCATCACTATAGAATGGTGTTTGTAACAATAAAGTCCTAAAATTTTCAATTTGAACAATCACTCTTAAAGTTTCAAAAGTGTTGCAATTATCACCAAGTTAATTTTAAGAGATTTTCACATGTGTGAAAATATAGTAAAAATTGTAAATTCAAAGAAATTAATTTCTAGATAGATGGTCATTATGGATTGAACCCATTACCTTTAGCCTCCCAAAGTCCTTCTTGACTACTAGATTCTAAAAAATTTTAATTCAATATTTTTATTTTAAATTTTTTTGAGAAAATTACTATGATATTGAAAAGACTCATTAATTAACAAATATACACAATTAAAAAAGTTATTAGTTTATAAATTTTCATTATAAATTTATAAGAGGTAAAAATGTGTGAATTTCTCTAGTTCTAGACTTTGAGAGATAAAAGAAAGACTAAATATTTTTTGGACAATTTACCTTTTTCACACATGTGAAAATCTTTTAAAATTAATTTAAAACGATTAATTGCAACAATTTTCAAACTTTAGAACAGATGAAGTGATTGATGAAATTAAAAGTTTAAGGACTTAATTATTACAAACATCATGCGGTCGTGCACATTTTCCCTTATTAAAAATAAGATTGTATTTTTGGAGTTTATTTTTTGCCCATTATTCAAATTTAGTTTATGTACTTTTGATCAATTCCTCGTTAAGTTAACAAATATATTAGCATTCTATTCTAATCAATGTTACTATTTTACCAATTTTGATTTAAATTAATTTCAAAATTATTACACAAACTCGCTCGATTTAAATTTTGTCGAAATATAAAAATTTAAATTAGATATATAAAAGTACACGAACCAAAATGATATTTTAACCTAACGACATTATTATGAATTAAATGACAAAATCTAGACCAACAAGGAAGATAAGGACACATAATTTGATGGTTTTATCATTTACTTAAAAATTATTCGATTATATATTTTTATAACAAAGGGTAAGTCTCATATAATGACAAATCTAGACTAACTAGAAAGATAAAGAATTCATATTATCAACAAAATACAAAAATAATATATGTTGTTCATGGAAATGACGCAGTAATTTTATAATTATTTGATGTTATTTCCGTTCAACATCAATACCATGAGTTCGATAGTGCAAACAAACAAGAAGAATAGGAATGAAGACAAATACATAGATCACTATCAATCCCATACTTGTCTTTTTAAAAAATCAAACCTGACAAAGGTTAGATGACCCATCAAACAAACATGAAAGCCAAAGCCCATTTCTAAAATAATTAAAATGAAAATAATTGAATGGAGATGATGAAACTCCATTATTGGGCTGCTCTACAAAAAGCAGATGATTCATCAATTGACTTGGTAAAAAAGAAAGAAGAGGCATACTGATTCAGAATCAGTACCAGAAAAAAGTGGGAAAAAATAACTGCTTTACACACAAAAAAAGGCTCAGAAAAGAAAAGGAAAAAGAAGAAAGTGATTTCTCCATAGCCAAGAAAGCTCTAATTCAATCCCATTAATGGAAGAATATGCAAAGCTATTGCCCCATCATCCACAACATTCCTCAATGACTCTCATTTCTAGATTGGATCATTTGGATTTTGTTGTAAGTTTCAATCTTTTTATTTATTATTATTTATTTTAATTGATTTGTTCATGTGGGGTTTTGTTAATTAATTATTTTTTTGAATAGATGAAGTATTTGGAGAAAAAGCAGAGGTTGGAAAGAGTGGGAGGCAGTAGTAGTAATAATAATAATGTGGAAAAGAAGTGCATAGCTTTGGATGTTGCACTAAAAGATACTTACTTTAAAGGTTCATTGTTGGATCGAGTGGCAGCTCTTGAGCATAGGCTTTTTCAGGTTCTAATTATTATTCCTTTCTCTTTAATTATTTTTCCCACCAAAATTTCCATAAATTACAAATCCTAAATTATAATGTTAAAGCTTAATCACCTTAAATATAAAATTTCGTCCATATAATTTAAAAATATATATAAAAATTTATTATCTATGATTTGAAAAAATAAAATTTAGTCCTTATGATTTAATAAAATCTGAAAAATAGTACTTGTTATTTGTTTTTAAGTTTTAATAATATTAGCTTCTAATGTGCTGAAAGGGTAATGATGTAATTTACGTGTTCGATTCTGGCAGCTATGTTTGGAGATGGATTCAGGTAGCTCCACAAATGTTTCCTCTTTAACAGCTTCAACCCAAACACCGGCAGAGATCAGTTCCTCTTCACCGACTCCCAAACAGTTCTGCAGAGGACAGACATCTTCTTCATACCCCACATTCCACTATCCCACCCTTGGAGGAACCTCACAAATTTCTCAAGTTCAGGTAAAAATAAATAAATTTTAAAAAAGAAAACCAAACTAAAAGATTATGAGTACTATCAATGCTGGCTAGACAAACATTTGCAAAGAAAAATAAAACCGACAACAAATAAAATTTTATATTCAGTAAGTTAGTGTAATTGTTTCGACTCTTTTAAATGACAGGTTGATCGATTCTATCTAATTATCATAAAATTTCACACTAATCAAACAAAATTTTCACTATTTAATTTTTTTTGAGACATAATCAATTAAGCATTATGGTTTTGCTTTTTCCTTTTCTTTTCTTTTTCCTTTTTCCAAACTTTGTGTGTCAAGTTGATGTACTCTTTGAGCCATATTGAATAGTTTGGTGTTTGGTTGGAAGCATGGTGAGCTCTTTTGTTTAGAATGTGGTTCAAGTTTAACTCTTTACCATTAGAAATCGAGTACACCGAGCATTGGTTTAGCTCATACAACCAAAGCGAGAGGTCGTTTAATATCTAAT
>JBBMEG010080482.1:12057-22618 GCA_037832605.1 Cyclanthera cordifolia | reverse complement strand
AAAAAAGGAATGGGTTAATTAATTTGATGAGCTGGAAAAGACGTGGCATATGATGCTGATGCCTTACTTTATTTTCCGATGAATTTCCACGTCATTTTTTTAAATCATCACAATTAATTTGTAGAAAATAAAAGCGACAGAATACTTTCCCATTTTATATCTAAACTACAAAAAATAGTCAATGGAATTTCATCTAAAATTTTGACTTTTTTTTTTTTTTATAAAAATTGCTGAAAAATCCTTTAATATATATTTATATATAGAATTTAGGAATATTAAACTTTATAAAATTATTTGGTTTAAGTTTGATTTTTTTTTTAATTCTTTTAATTTAATAATAATGCAAGGGGGAGAATTTAATCTATTAATTGTGTGTTTTGTCCAATCAATTACTTATCTCACATTCTCATCATTAAATACAAAAATATTGAATTTTTACGTGTTTTATTCGCCAACAATTATCATCGACAAACTATGATTTAGATTTTATCAAACATTAAAAATTAAATTTTAATTTTTCAAAACATAAATATTAAATTATAAATTTCGAACAAACTAAAATTTAGATTTTTTTTATTATTATTATTATCAAATCATGACACTAAATGTATAATTTACTCATATTTGTTTGACATTTTCCCAACCGCTTTCTGCTCCAATCAGAAAATTGTTAAATAAATTTATTTTTTATTTTATTTATTATATTAAACAAAAAGTCTATTGGCTATTGCACGACATTTCCGCGGCAGAAGGGGCAAAAAAGCGCTTAACAGAAATGGAAAACGGCGAAGCGTCCGAATTCGACCAACATCGTCATGCCGCCACCGCCCACCACCTCGCCGCTCCGATCGGATTGTCTCAGCACGAGTTCGACGACCTGAAGCACGTCATCTTTCAGTTCCACGCATACGAACTTCGGCGAGGCCAATGCTCCTCTCTCCTCTCTCAACTCATCCGAGCGCCGAGGTCCGTCGTCTGGTCCGTCGTCCGCCGCTTCGATAAGCCTCAGACTTACAAGCACTTCATCAAGAGCTGTACCGTCCCCGAAGGCTTCAAAATGACCGTAGGATGCACCAGAGACGTCAATGTAATCTCCGGCCTTCCAGCGGCGACGAGTACAGAGCGGCTTGATATACTCGACGAAGATCGGTATGTGACCGGTTTCAGTATCACTGGCGGTGAGCATCGGTTGAGAAACTACCGATCGGTGACGACGGTTCATGAAATTGAGCGCGATGCTCAGATCTGGACCGTCGTTTTGGAATCGTACATCGTGGATGTGCCGGAAGGGAATACGGAAGAGGATACACTTCTTTTTGCAGATACGGTTGTGAAATTGAATCTGCAGAAGCTTACGTCCGTCACTGAAGGAATTGCTCGTGCCTTTGATTCTGCTAATCCTGCAGGTACTTCTACAATCTAAATCACCGCACTGATTTCAGAAACAGAGAAAGAACGAACGATTCTCGCAAAATGAAAATACTATTGAAAGAGGAAAGAAACGGGAGAGAAACATTATATTTCTTAATTTCTCATTCTTCTTGAATTTGATTTCGATTTTTTTTTTTTTTACTTCGATTTCGATTGCGTTGGGGAGATTTGCTGCGCGAACTGTGAGTACGGTTTTCTGTTCATTTTCTTGTATGATGAACAGAAAAATTTCCTGTACTTTCCACAGCAAAAAACAAATTGATTGGAAGTGTTCTTCAATTTCTTTTATTCTGTTCTCTCTTCCGTCAAAATGAAATTCCGTGTGCTTCAATTCAATGAAAATATGAGGGGAAATCAATCAACAATAACATTTCAGGCCATAAAACTCTGTGCACTGCGCAATAAATCATAGTCAATAAGAGGATTTGGCGCTTGTTCTTCTGAGCATATGTACAACACTTCATTTCATGTTTTAGATTTTAGTTTCAAGAATTGTGCCACTGATTTTTTACAGTGATTCTGCTTAGTTTTGTCGATACATATGTTCATAGATTCTTCTGAGGGGATTTGTGTGATTAGAAAGGAGGTGAATGAAGATGAATGTAGATTCAAGGATCACGTTAGCATTAAAAATGGATCCATGGGTTGGCTATTATATGGATGGGTTATGATTTAAATAAAGTTAATCACATGATTTCAAAAACTAGTTAAATTTTAGTTCGTAAAATTTTTTTAAAACTATAATTTAATTTTTATATTTGATAAATACTAAAATATTAGTCGGTGTTCGTTAAATTGTTTTAAAAGGAGAATTGGTTTTTATGCAAAAGCTTGTTTTATTTAATTTTTTTTTTTTTCAAAACTTGTCTCGACTAAGGGGACAGTCTACCCTATTCCAGCGTCAAGTAGTATAAATTGCAATTTTTTTACTTTCTTTTTTTCTCTTATTTATTCAAATATATTTATTAAAAAAATTATTTAAAATTATTCATAAATGTCACATCATATAAAAAACAATCAACAGTTTTCATAACTCCTTCCTAAACACTCCACTTAAACCTTCAAACAAACAAAAATTGCTAACGCTTCTTTCTAAACACCCTACTAAAACCTTTAAACAAACGAGCTATTACTAAGCACTCAAAATAATTCTTCCATAAAAATTCAAACAAACACTCCCATGGATTATAATACTCAACGAAAAAATATGGGAAAATTCATTATTTTCATGTAATTTCTTATTCTATTACCCACTTAACTTACATGGTCATAATTTATATAATTTATATATGAATCACTAGCAATTTTGAGGATTATTTTTTAGAAAATAAAACATAGGATTACTATACTCTAACTTTTTCTTTTCTTTTCTTTTCTTTTTGAAATTATTGTGAATTATTGGGACTTAATTGTAGCTTGTGAAACGATAACAGGTAAACTTATAATTTATGTATATATTGTTTATCCACTCTAAATGGAGACAGGAATCAGTAGGCCATATAGAAATGTTTAGCTTTTTGTCACAAAGCTCTCAAACACACAGTTACCCTCTCCTCTATATATATATTTATATATATTTATTTATTTTTTTAATTAATTTCTGTTAGTTGGGCATGTGAAACTTTCCCCTTTCAGAATCTATCTTCCTATATTGCTTTATAGAGACATTCTCCATTCATCTTTTTATTTGTATGTGGTTTGGAGCGGTGGGATAAGATAGAAAAGAAAATGAAGAGATATTATATATATATATATATATATATCAAAATTGGTGAAAATATTTTGTTAATTTTTTTATAAAAAATTGGCATATTTCTCTATAAATTCCATAAATATATTCACATTTTTTTTATTTTAATTTATGAGAAAAATCAATTTTATTTTTGTAAGTTGAGGAAAAAGTTAAACATTTGAAAATTTATTGACCAAAATATAACAAAGTTAAAAGTTCATATATTAAACTTGGATATTGAAAGTTCAAAAGTCAAAATATAAAAGAAAGAGTGACAAAAATCGAAAGGATTTCTGACGCATTGGTTTCAGAATTTAATAGTAATACCTATTTGATTCTTATTTATTTGAGAGTAGTAATATCTTTTACATAACATTTATGATCTTCTTCTCCAATTTATACTAAAAAGAAAATGACCAAATTGATATTCTAAGTTGTCATATAGAATTTTGAATCTAGAAATACTTACTTAGGTAGGCAATCTCTTATGAGTATATATATATCTCATGTTCTCATTTAAAGGAAAAAATCATCAATATCAGTTGACACTAGCAATGTACGAGCATTTACTTGATCATTGATTCGAGTTTTTGTAGTGTCTTTTATGTAGGATTTATTGTCCCTCTCCTCAACTTCTACTTAAAAAAAATCAACAATAACAAAAATAAATTGAGACAATTAATGGCGTCACATAAATAATAAAGTAAAATTTGCCTACTCATTTAAGTACAGTTATTCTATTCTCTCTCCTCTTTCTTTCTCTTCTAACATCCATTTTGTTTGATGAAGCAAATTTTAATACTTGGGCCCATTAAGGTAACTTTTTATTTATATATTCTTTTTCATGGATTAGTATAGTTCATAATTTGGGGTGTTTGAGCTATAAGAGAAAAATGAGAAAAATAATGAATTTCGGTGTTTGAGTTGCCGAGAATGATTATGATGTTAATGCATCATTAGTGTCACCTGACCTATGTTCGCTATAGCTAACAATTTTTTATTCTATCAATAACTATTTTTTACTCACATCATACTTTTTTTTATCATTCTTTTCATCCAAAACACAATTAATAATTCTCTCCATAATTATTCTCTTAATCACAAACACAATTTATCATTCTCTCCATAATCATGTTCTTTTTCATTCTTCCCCTAATTCTCATTCCTCACATAATCATTCTTATTTTATTTGCTCCAAATACAATTTAGGAGCTGTTTGTTTTGTGTTTTTATGTAGAATTTATAAACGAGTTTTTATAACCATTCTTTAAAAACCTAATACAAACGAGTTATTATTACAATTTATTCTCTATAATCACTCAAAATAACTCCTATATTTCTAAATACTCAAAATAAACTCTCCACAATTTTACAAACAAACCCCCTTAAATTTTTTTGTGATTATTTTTTTTAACATATGATTTTTATCCAATAATTTATTGTCCTTTGGCTTTGAAATTTTTGACCAATAGTGCATTATATTATAATTGGTTTTGTTGTAACCAATTATTGGTGTATGTCAAATCATATGATGCTACCTTACCTACCCCATCAAAAAATATATAATTATAAAAAATAGTATTTGATCTAGGATTTTATATAACTAACATTATGTTTGTATTTAGTATAAACGGAGTGATCATTCCTCCTCAAAATTATTATTTTGTATTTCATATCAAACATATCACCCAACTACTACTAACACAAACAAGTAATTAATTATTCAACCAATATTAACACTAATATATTGAAATAAGTAGTTAACTACTTTAAACTACTATTAATTCTTCCACTCCTCTCGACTCCATTATTTTCGACAAAAAATAAACACGTCCTAATGGTATATTTAGTGTGTTGGGAGGAGTTGGGAAGGGTTAGAAAGGAAAGGAAATTATTTATTCTCATTGTTTAACTCACTAACTTCCATCACATCACTCGCTTATTTATTTTTGTTTTTCTTCATTTATTCCTTTATAATTTCATTTGCCTTCCCGCTATATTCAAACATGCTCTAAGTAAAGTAGTTATAGAAACTTGAATAAAATTTTTCTCAAACATTTCATCAAATCTCAAATTACATTTTATATCAAATATCGTTCAAAATAAGCATCTTCACTCATAAAATACACACTTCAATAAATTTTTCTTTGCAGCCTCTCCTCTCTAAAATATTAATTCCTAAACTAATAATTTATATTTTCAAATAACTCAATTTTCTCTTTTTCTCCTACTTCCTCCCTTGGTTATGAACTCAAAATTCAATCACCCAATATGCAAGTTGCCAAATTGACAAACAATGTGTTTTCTTTTATATATGGGTATCTCACCCACCAACTCTTCAACTATTTTGGTGGTCTAACCAAATTCAAAACTTCTATTTAAAAAAAAAAATTGTTTAATTTAAACTACAAAAAGTAATATATACATTATTTTATTATTATTATTATTATATATTATTATTATTATTTTTTTTTTTGTAGTCTAACAATATTTTAGTAATAGGAGGTTTAAAACTTATAATTTCTTAATTACTAAAATATATATCTCCATCCATACTAGCAATACAATTTGAAGTGTGTGTCATAAAAATGAGACCCAAGAAATTTTGACTCTCATCAACGAAAATTAATAACATATATAAATAGTATTCATGTCCTCAAAATTTCAAAATTCTAAAAAGTCAACAACCCGAGTAACACGAATTACTCAATCTAAATTGTAACAATTGTGTTGAGTTATATTTTTATTTAAATTAAGTTAGATTATGAGTTTCTAATTTTGTTTAGGTTAGATTGGTTGTAGGGTTAAAATTTTTTGCTGGTTTAATTCTATCTGAACTATAGAATTATATATATATATATAAACACACACATTATATATGTGTGTTTATGTGAAAATAGAAATTAATTAATAAGATAATTTTTTTAGCATATTGATAAATAACATGCATTAATAAAATAGGTTATTTAGATTTAAATAGAGTATGATCGAACTTTTATTAATTTGTTTAATGTTAATCATATTCAAATATTTTTAAAATCTTTATCAAAATTTTGAAAATCTAATACCTGGCTCTAAAATTAAATTTCATTACACCCAACTAATTAAATCTACCCCTTGAGATGAAGAGGACAAGAAAAAAAAACACACACACACACAATGAGACAATTGAAGCGAATCCTTCGATGCATCTTTTGTGGTCTCCCTCTTCATAAATAGCTTTTTTCTCCGATGAATAGTTTCGATCAACACGGCTTCAGATCTTCATTTTCTAAGGTATTTCTATTTCTATTTTGCCTTCGCACCCTTCATTTTTCCTTTTTCCCGTTATTCATGTTTATTGATTTGTTGTTTTTTCGCTTTTCTGGGTTATTTTTCTGGATCTTCATGTTTCTGTTGTTTTTCTGTTTTCGAATCCAAATTTGATTCGGCACATTCTAGCTTCTGAATCGAAATCCTATTTAGGTATGGTGTTGCTATGATGAAGATATTTATATTTGGTAGCTATAGAGCGTGCTGCCTCAAAGTTATTGATGCCCTAATTGACATTTTCTGGTGTTTTGTAACCACATGGCAAATTGCGTTCTTATCTATTTCGCTTTGACATGTGTTAATTGGATTCCAAGCTATTCAGCTACTTTTCCTATTTGGTAATGGAAACTTTTGAAAACAACCCTGGCTGGCTAAACCTTTAGGGGATGTTTGGATGAACAATTATGGAGCGATTAGAAATGAGGGCTTTATTTTGAGTGATTTTAAAAGAGAAATTGTAGTAATGACTCGTTTGGATGAGATGTTTAAAGATTGATGGTAAAAACTCATTTTTAATAGCTCTATAAAAGAGCCTAACAAACAACCCTTTAGTGCTCCATGCCCAAAATTTGGACCAGAATTCAGAATCCGTATTCAGCCATGATATTCCTCATTTTACCCCACTATCTACTTGTCTTGACTGTTTAGGATAGTGTGGCTTGCCCTCATAAGCCAATACGGGTTCTTTTAGTATATTTTTCCCTCAGTCACATTCTCCTTAAGAAAATTTTTAGGATGTCACGAATTTTTTTAAGTCTTTTTAGGATCCATCTCATTCAGACGTGGTCATGATTCATTGATGTATCCTTCCTAACCCCAGTTGTTACATAACCGTCTTGGACCAATGGCTCATAATGACCATGTAAATAACAAGAGCTTAACAAGAGATTGGGTTCAAACTATAACGAGCTCACCCTTAATATTAAATATTATATGTGTTATTGTTGGTTGATATAATTGAATGCTTTTGGTTGATTGGTGGTTAAACATAATTCAATTATGTTCGCAACGAAATACATAGAGGTCATGCAATCGTGAGAGAATAGTCAATGTGTTTGTAAGCTAACCAAAAGACTATCTGTATAGGTGTATATATAAGTCATGGCTGTCTTATATCTTAATTATATCATTGATTTGTTAAATATGAGTATAGTTGGGTTACAATATCTGTAAGTTAGTGGTTGTTTACATCGATGTGCAGATGTCTAGAGCAGTCAAGAGTTCTATTTGATTTTTAAGATTATGTTGAATAGAAACGTGTGCATTGAAATATGCAGTTCTGCATGATGAAGAGTTGTTAAGCATTTTGTGATAATAACCTGTAATGGCTTGATGTGGGAAAAATTGTTGACAGTTGCTCTTTCATAATTCATACCAATTTGGTTCTAGTGTGTATTCATTGGTTGGAAATAGGAATGCTGCAGCGCTTAGCAGTGCCCAAATTCGGGTAATACATGAATTCCTAAGTGTAGTTGATTAAAATTTCATTGCGTTTTATTTTATCTTGAGTTTGTAATGAGAGGCCTCGATTAGAATTTGCCTTTGGATAGAACATGAATTTGTTTGGATCTGGTGATAAGAGCTCTGGTGATGAGAGCTATACTTTTTGGTACTGTAGGAAGTATCGGTGTGTTAGAGCTTTATGCTATGTAATCTTTAGTAAGTTCTCTCAGATTTCTTTAAAATACACATTCCTTCGATTGTTTGTGTACTATTTATTATATCCGTGAGTGTCTGGCCAGTTTACACGCACTTGACTATTCTTACGGAATATACTACCTTGCAATATTTGGATATCAAGAATACTTGTAGGAAAATTCAATTTCTAGATAGGCCACCATGGATTGAGCCTATCACTTGTAACGTCTGAGTTTGCGAGGGATACATGAAAGAACCGAGTCTACATCTGAATAAGAGGGACTCTTGGGATAAAAGACTTGAAAGAGTTGATTTGTTCTACCTATACCAACAAGGTGCACCTCAATCATAGGAATTTCACAGTTAAGCGTGCTTAACTTGGAGTAATTCTTAGTTGGGTGACCTCTTGGAAATTTTTGACTTTTAAGTGAGGACAAAATATGTTGAAAGGACTCGTGTTGATTTGTGGGGATAGTCTTCACTCTTAGAAGCGGTAAAGGTTAATAGGTGACGTGGCCGAGTCACAGAAGTGCCCATAGAGACCAAGTCTGGATTTCAACATGGTTATTGTTTGCGTCTTTTTGTCATATTTTGTTCTTTATTTCTTATGACTAGAATGAGTACAAAAGCCGAGCCCTGCTTGATAAGATTTTCATTTTTTTTCGTTTTCTGTTTTTAAATTTATGCTTGTATTCTATTCCTTACCATTTATTTACTATGGTTCTCATAATTGTTGCTTCAACATTCGAATTTTAGTCTCATCTCAAATACATAAACAAAAGTTTTAAATCAACCTTTTTTAGTCATCAAAACACAACTTAGATTTTGAAAACATTCTTAGCAACGAAAGACATAACAAAGAAACTCATCTATAGGAATATTTATAAGATTTGTTTTCAAAAGCTAAATATTTATCAAACGGGGCGGGAAAATGAAAACGGATTCGGAATGAATGGACATGAAGCTATTTGGGAAAGGAGGAAGTGAGAAACTGCATGATTTAATATGAACTGTCTGAGAGTATTTTGTTTGTTTTATATTAACTTTGACTGAGGACTTCCAATATTAATTGTTTTGATCTCCATCTTAAATCTCTGAAAGATACGAACGCCATTCAAACACGATCGATTTTGTATTTTCGTAGGATCTTGCATTTTTGGTTTATATTCTCTGCACATAAGTTCAACATAAATTGACTTAACCTCATTTTTTGTGTATTAGGTTTGTAGAATGTTGGCAAGTCATCTTCTTAACTGCTTTTGAAAGTTTAAGGTTTGAGACATGGTAAAAAAAAGCAGTGATTAGCATTTTTACTTCAGATTGAGATTCTACCTTCTGCAAAATGGAAAATGACACAGAAAGTAGTTTTCCAATTAAGCTCATAGATCAAGGAAAGGACTATAGAATAGACAATGACATAATGAATCGTCGACTGAAGAACCGAGAAAGGCAACGCCGATACAGAGCTCGGAAACGTCTAGAAGAAGAAAACAAGAAGGCTTCGACTGCAAAACAACTTTCTCAGACAGGAACATATTTTCAACCGAATGGCATCGCTAACAATCCCTTGACACGAGTTCATTGTAGCAGAAATTGGAAGAAGGAAGCAAGAAGTGTCAATGTATCTAGGGGTTTAGAAGCCTCGTGTAATAGTTCTAATATGGCTGCAAGAACATCGACCAGTGAGAGTCAAATGCTCTGCACGCCCTCCTTTTATCCCGAACCGCAATTAGAAATAGAATCACATTCGAAGCCACCTGCTGAACTGCTCGTCTCCCAAACAGCAAGAAAGGTGCTCGGTCGAAGAAACTGGAAAGCAGAAGCTAGAAATAAGAACAAATGAAGCCGAGTTCTAGCAGTTTGAAATTTATGATAACATGAATAGTCATTTCATTGTCGTGATCGGGGCCCTCGGGGTGATTTCATATCCGAAACGTGTGTTTTAACTGATGACTAAGGTGCCCTTTGAAGGATTTTTCACATGAAGCTGAAGAATTTTTGTAATTGCATAGATTGGGGTTGAGAAAAAGCTAAGAACTCTCCCAGGTGGAAGGCGATTGGATGTGTTTGGTTAAAGAGGGATCGAGTATCAATACTTGAGATGTAGTTATACTTGTACAGGTTTAAGCCTGGTTAAAATGGATATCCCAAATAGACTATAATTATTGTTAATTAATGTTACAAATCTTAAATTTATTATTCTTTTTAAATTTTATAAATTAAATGGAATAAATCTCAAAATAATATTTTAACTAATATAAAAAATATATGTGCATAATTTTTTTTTTTTGCTAAACAAAATTACCGGTTTCTTCTCAAAATTACCGTTTCTTACCGGTTTAATGTAAAAATTTACTTTTCCAAAATCAAAATCACGATTTCTTTTCCATTAGTTAATGGCTCATTCTTTTCCATTTAACATTTTAAATTAACGTATGATATATATAT
>JBBMEG010080482.1:0-11957 GCA_037832605.1 Cyclanthera cordifolia | reverse complement strand
ATATATATTATTTAATATGATATCCCAATCTATTAAACTTAAATGATATTCTGTTTAATAAAATAAAATTGAGATTCGATTTAAAATTGGTGAACTCAAACGTAACACCATCTTGAGAGTGTGCGTTGATGATCTGACTATTGTCTCACATCTAAAAATGAGAAAATATCTTAACATTTATAAAGTAGATAGACTACTTTCCCGGTTAGTTTTGAGATTGAATTTTCACATTATCTAATTAGTTAATTAGTTTTGAATTGAATATTTACATTATTTAATAAAAATTGGAGTCCTCGTTGTAACAAAATTTTGTTATCCTTGAAATCCGTATATGTAATTTACTTCTCCAATTTATACTAACAAAAAAAAATTGTTATAAAATTTTGTAATTTAACCATCTTAATACATTAAACTAATTTTCCAATATTAGTTAATTGAGAATTGGTTGTTGGGGTGTTTTTTTTTTTCTTTTTGGACCTTTTTTTTTTTAGTATATATGATCAAAGTTGTGCGTTGACAGATAACATAGATTCTTAAGAAAAGAAATAGCTCAGCTATGTGCCCACAAAACCAAAACATCATACAATTCAAATTCCTTAATCCTTAATGGTTAACTATTGAACTGAAAAAAATAAATAATATAAAAGATTAATTTATATATAAATGAGGGATATCGTCATTAGTACATGACTTTTTAAAACGCTACTTGGTTGAGAATTTATATTAGAAAGATAAAACGATCATTGGTATGATACTTTTTAAAATTAAAACAATATAATCAAATCATTTGGGAGATGGGAAGAGTTGAATTCATTGTCGTTTCTAATATTTTGAATAAATATATATACCTAAGGTTTTATATAGATTAATGTAATGTAAGAACCTATATGAAAAAAAAGCTCCTATAATATGGTTGGTTAATTTCAAATGCAAATAACATTGATCATATCTTGAAGTTTCTCATCCCCACCTCAAACTTGATCATTATTATAATTCAACTCAAATTTACAAGAAAACTTGAAACATAAACACAACAAATCACAAACACATGAATATTTAACAAAAGAAAGTGAGAGAGAAGCAAAGAGATCATCAAAGTGGGGGGAAAATAGATATTAAAAACAAAAGTACTGAGCCTCAATGGAATCTCCCTTTCTTTGGTTCTCTCAATATGTCCAAATCTTCGAAGCTCCAATCCCTTCTCATCCCCGAGCTCCTCACCAACCTCGGCTCGTTGTCCGTGTCTCCATCGTTGCGGAGGTAGCAAGTTTTCGCCTTCTTGTGCGAAGAAGAGCAAATGTCGACGTTGGTTTTGAACGATTGTCGAGTACTTAGTTCGGAGGACCACCGCCGTTTGACATCTAGACAACATGATTTGCCTCTCCTAGAGGAAGATTCATGACCATAGTCATGATCCTCCTTATCTGATTGTGTCCTTGGAAGGGCTTGGCATGTTAAGCAATTCATGATCATGAACACTAAAAAGATTATGTATATAAAAAAAAAAAATTAATAATTACAAATATCTGGGGGAGAGTTAATTAAGAGAAAAAAAAATTGAAAATTCATATAGGGGATGAACATAACAAAGTTAGGGTTTTGGTTTGGAAAGATAACAACCAAACTGATTTTTGTTTGGTTGTCTCTCTTTATAGTTGAGATATCGGGATAGCTTGCTTTGACCAAACCCTAATTATAGAATATAATACGTAAGTTATTCAAGAGGAAGAATAGTGTCATTCACAATGAACACGGATGAAGCATTAATAATATATATATAAAATATAATACGTATTTATAAAATACAATACAATATTATAAAATTATTATATTTTTATATAATAATGTATTTATAATAGTAATAATAATAATACGAATTTATAGAAAATAATGTATTTATAAATAAAAATTAATAATATTTAATTTATAAATATGTATTTATAATATTATTGTATTTAAAATATAATACGTATTTATAAAGCACAATACAATATTATAATATTATTGTATTTGTATATAATATTATATTTATAATAATAATAATACATATTTATAAAAAATAATATTATATTTATAAAAACGCATTAATAATATTATTTTATAAATAATATTATATGTATAATAATAATACGTAATTATAAAAAATAATATTGTGTTTTTTAAAAATACGTATTTTTAATATTATTATATTTAAATATAATACATATTTAAAAAACACAATATAATATTATATTTATAATAATAATAATAATAATACGTGTTTATAAAAAATAATATTATATTTATTATATTATTGTATTTAAATATAATACTTATGTAAAAACACAATATAATATTATAATGTGAGGTTACTTTCTATGTGTAATGAAAAATTAGTTTTGCTAATTTTTCTAAAAATGCATTGATTAGCAATATTTTAATAAATGATATATATTTTTTTTTTTATAGTTCACATTTATTCTTAATTTTTAGTTTTATTTGTCTGCACACGTGTGAGGCATTTTTAAGACCGAAGTTAATATATTTTATTGATATAATTTGGCTAAACATTATAAAACCATCAGTTAAATATACTAATCAATGTAATAATTCAACCGACACCAACGTCACTAATTCAATGGTTCATTTCAATTATAAATAAATAATAATAAAAATAAAAAAAAGGCGCGCAAAATGTGAACTGAAATTTAGCAGACGGAGATGGCTACAAACGAACCACATCTCTTAAGTTGTCAACTACCAAACTACCCCCACCTCAACACCAACCCCTTCAACAACCAAAGAGGGCAATTTCGTCAAATACACAAAACGTAGGTACCGCCATTACCATACTCATATAAAACCTGCGATTTCGTCTCTCATAACCCAAATCAACAAAGCCCTAAAAATATTCAAATTTCAATTTCTGAATTCTTTTTAATCTCTTGTCCTCTCTCAATCCCCAAATCTTTTCGCATTTTTCTTAGTTGGGGAATTCTGAATTTCAATGGCGTCCGATGGATTCACCGACAAGAATGCCGTTTTCAAAAGGCTCAAGGCCAAGTCTGATAACAAGGTCAGTGGATTGGATTCATATTTGTTGTTTCTCGAATCGAATAATGTAGTTAAATGTTGTTGAATTTGGTTCAGATTTGTTTCGATTGTAATGCAAAGAATCCTACATGGGCTTCCGTTACGTTTGGGGTCTTTCTTTGCATCGATTGCTCCGCCGTTCATCGGAGTCTCGGCGTTCATATAAGCTTCGTTAGGTTTTTAATCTATCCTTTTTTAGAACTTTGGTTTGGGATCTTCATTAATTTAGGGTAATCGATGTGAGTGAAATTGTTGTACAGATCGACAAATTTGGACTCGTGGTCACCGGAGCAGCTTAAGATGATGAGCTACGGTGGAAACAACCGTGCTCAGGCGTTCTTCAAGCAGCAAGGCTGGAGGGACGGCGGCGAAATCGAAGCTAAGTACACATCCAGAGCTGCTGATTTGTATAAACAAATCCTCAATAAAGAGGTCGCCAAAACTATGGCTGAAGAAATCCCCATTTCTTCTCATTCCATTGCCAATGACAATGAGAATGGGAATGGGAATGGGAATGGGAATGGAAATGAAAATTCCCTTCCCTTAATCAAAACCACCCACAACTCTAAGGCTGAAGCCAACCATCATTCTGCTGTTGTTAAAAAACCCGTTGGTGCCAAAAAGATTGGAAAAAGTGGTGGACTTGGTGCTAAAAAGCTTACTAATAAGGTTACTATGTTTTGGAATGAATTGAATTGAATTGAATTGAATTGTGTCTGTTTCTTGGATTAATTTTTGATGATTGTATTGTGAATGCAGTCATGTGATAATCTATATGATCAGAAACCAGATAACCCTGTGACTCTAGTTAAGTCACCATCGTCTAGTGGTGTAGCGACCTCGGTGTTTACCACTCGGTTTGAGTATGTGGAGAAGGCACAATCTTCTGAGGTGGATTCTAATGGATCCTCCCCTGTGATTTGGCATATTGCTCCTCCGAAATCATCCAGTTTCTTCGATGATTTTGTAATGGAAAATCACATGGGTGGTAGGTATTCAAAGAAACCAAGCTCAGATTCCACCAAAATTCAGGTTAGGACTCAACACAACACAACATCAATGTTTGTGTATGGTCTAGGAATGAATGAATGAACTCCCATTGGTGTTTGTGAGTTTTGCAGGTGGAGGAAACTGAAGAGGCAAGGAAAAAATTCTTGAATGCGAAGTCGATTTCATCTGCTCAATTCTTCGGCGATAAGAACAAGTCTGCTGAGACCGAGGCCAAGGCTACACTGCGGAGATTTTCGGTAAGATATTTGTTGAGTTTAAATTCAAAGTGAGTTTGTTGCATGGTAAGATGTTTGTTTGAGTTTTAAATTCAAATTGAGTTTGTTGCATTTGTTGAGGATTCTGGATCGAAAAAATGATTATATCATCTCACAACCATTATAAGAAATGTGGCTACTCATAAACTTAAGCAGGTATTTGGTTCAATAAAAATATAATTACGATCATATTCAAGATTAGTAAACCTAGAGTAGACATCATCTTGAGGGACATGTTAAGAATCCCTTGAAAAGGGAAAGGGGTCTCGTACCATTTATAAGATCAAATGGGCTAGCGCATTAGTTTTGAGACAGAAACTTCACACTAGATAAAAATTAACGGAGATTTTGTTGTTGAAATGCAGAGTTCGTCGGCAATCTCGAGTGCTGATCTATTCGGACAGGGCGGGGATGATTCGACTCTGGATCTTGCCACATCAGAATTCATCAGCCGGATTTCTTTACAGGTTTGGTAGAAAAATAAAATAAGAAGAATGTTATAAAGAAATGGTGTTGTTTAGTGAGTGAGAATTTCTGGTTGATTTTGGTGCGCCAGGCTTCGCAAGATATATCTTCGTTGAGGAACATTGCAGGGGAGACAGGGAGGAAGCTCAGCTCCTTCGCATCAACTTTGATCACTGATCTCCAAGACAGGATTCATTGATTTCCATTGCCACTCTTCCAAAATTATTACTATCTCCTTTTTTGAAATATTCAAATTATTTATATCTATACTCTACTCTCATAAAACTTTTTGTTTTCTCTTCCTATTTGGAATTTGCAATTTTCCCACTATTGTTAAAAGTTGTGCATTACGCTGATTTATTGTTGAATTTCTTTAATAAAAATATGGATAAGTTTGTTACATTTCAGCTTGCTCTTCTCCTTTCTTTAATAAAAATTGGCTACAAGAAAATTGAATTGTGAGATATAGAGAAAATGAATAATTATTGAAAGTAAATATAAATTAGGGCTAATATTTTAAGATGGCCTAAGAATTTGAGAAGTATACTGAATTATCGTAATTAATCAACAACGGATATGAATATTAGAAGATGTCCTAGAAAGAGAAAAAAAGGAAAGAATATTGTATGATTGCAAAGAAAAGATATCTTGCAACTTTTTCTTGTAACCAATGATGAAGTCCCAATATATAATTATTAAATTCACACTACTATACTTTTAAATAATATGAGAGTAAAATAATTAATTTACTCGATCGAAGTTGTTATTAAAGAGTTGAATTGAATTATAATCAATAAACTAAACTAATATGTCACCAACTCTTTCTATCCGTAAAATCTTTTTCAGAGACGAGATCACCATTCAAAAATTGTTTACATTGATTATGATAATTAAACTTGTATTCAACAACCCTTAAAAATGAATAAACTAGTATCAAAGTAAATGTAATTCAATTAACATATGAATGTAAAGTTTATAACAAAATATGTAATTCAAATCTTTCTATCTTAATTGATATATATATATATATATATATATAAACTTGTTTATAATTTATTTTGTTTATAAATATTATTGGGAAATGCAATACCAAATGTATCATGATCCATAGAAACACTCCACGAACAAAAAAAAAAGACAATAATGTAGCTTTTAGTCATTAACTTTTGGATCATACACGTGTCCAGCAGACCTCATTTCCAGACTTTTTCTAACAATAGGGACAACACTTCAACTTATTTACGTTAAATTACCATTGGGCCCGTTGGGCTAAAAAACTACTCGCTAATAGGCCCACCACTGGGGCCCATATAACTAAATATTTAGGCCCACATGTCTCCGACTCCACAAAATTATTTATGTTTCTTTGTTTTTATTTATTATAAATTCGTCGTTTCCAAAAACAAAATTATAAATTCTTAAAATAATAAATATTCCTTTTCAGTGGTCAAGTCAAAATTTCCTAACATATTTCATTACATCAATCACCATATAAATCAAATTATTTAGGTCATTAAATCTGCATTTCAAAATAGTTATTTTTATTAAAATGTAAAAAAATCTGCTTCAAAAAAGCATAAGCTGTACTTTTTAACATTTATTTTATTGAAGTAGTTAAAAACATATAATATAATTTTTAGTATCTATTTCAAAATTAAAACAGTTTAAGCGCAACTATTTTATGATAATTCATACTGCATAGCATGCAATTCAATTTAACTATAAACAATACAAGTAAATAAGAAACACAATGAACTGGTTCATTCTTTTTTAGATTTATCATTAGCTACCTCGATCATCCATCTTGATAATCGTCTACGACGACAGTCGTTTGAATTCATGTCCAACGTAAATCAATGACAAAAAAAAAATGCAATATTATAAATTTCACCAATAATCAAATAACATAGGTTTAGAAATGACATTTACAGCCATTAAATAAATTATAGAAATGGTCGAAAATTCAACAAAAGCAGCGTAATGCCCACGTAACTTCAACTTTTTAATTAAAATAAATAAATAAATAAATAAAAACTTTTTAATTCGATAGAAATTAGGGGAAAATACAAACTTTGAAGACATTTTTGGAAATGTGTTTTTAAGACCAAAAATTCAATAAGTTGACTCCTAACATTGTCTGTCATCCTTCAATCTGGCTTTGCCCAATTGCTTCACCTGCCAATATGGCCATTGCTAATTCATATTTGTTATTAATCTTCCCACATTTATTGTTCTTTTTATTATCTCATATTCAAAAAAAAAAAAAATAATAATAATAATAATCTTTTTATAATCGATTGATTTTGAGGTGAATATACATACTTATCTAATATAATATTAAAGCCTATAAATTTAAATAGGTATTCGATGCTTGAGAGTACGTGTCGATCCTACATTGAAAAAATAGAGAACGTTTATTCACACTTTCTAATAATAACAATTATGTATTAAATGAAAAAAAAAACATATTTGTAAAGATTATTATGAAGATAGATATGGGCTATAATTAAAAAATATCTTATTACAAAATAAAGAACAAAACAAAAACAACAAAATATTAATGAAAATCATCGTCGAACAATAATTAAGTGACATTAATGTACATCCAAGGATCATGAGGTCACTGAGTTAAAATTCTCACTTCAATTGTTGTACTCAAAAAAAAAAATTAATAATGAAAATCATCTAAAACTTTTTTTTTTTTCATCTGTCTTATGTGGTGTAGTGAGAAAGTAGGGAAGAGACCATTGTGTAACCAAAACGTGTCAACGTACTCATGATTAATAGGCTCTGATACCCTATTAGAAAGTATGAGCATTCATCTCAAAATCAATTAGCAATTAGAGGAATAGTTCATCTTATTCTAAAAATGCTATGAGGACTATCCAACTTACGGATGTTGGACATTACGAAATATTCAACAATCTCATCAAATAAAATATTTAATCAATAATTTTAAATTCATAAAATAATAAATTTTACAATTAAATTGTGCAAGGAGTTGAATAGCTTTATCTTTGTTTTATTTAAAAAAAAAAAAATTAACAACTAATTAACCTTCTTACCTTCTTTAATTATTTTTTATTTTTTTGACAGGGATTTACCTTCTTTATTAAGAATGATTGATTTTAAGCCAGGAAAAGCAGTAGTATCAATATACATCCAATAGTAAAGATAATTCAAATTATAACAACTTCCAAATGTAATTTAATGTTTATTAACATATATATATATATATATATATATATATAAATAAAAAAATAAAAAAAGGAGAATGTCATAATCGAACTAATTCACAAATAATTAAAGATGGAACTGAACAAGATTTGGTACACCAAAACTACGCTGAGAATTTTTCAGTTTTCTTCCCAAATTCATCAAATTGCATTAGGTCGCCCAATTCTAATTTACAATTTATATATTAATTTTATATTCAAAACTTATCAAATGGGAAACTCCGGTGATAGGAAAAATCAAAATTTTCATTTTTTATAACAATATTGGATCATTAGGTTTAATATTTTAGAAAATCAAAATATATCGGTTTGATTTCGGTTCTTGATGGAGTAACAATAAAAAATCGAACGAAACTGATTATATAAATTAAAAAATTAATATACGTTGGTTTTAAAAATTTGATTAAAGAACCAATTTAAGTGGTATATGAAGTAAAAACATTGTAAATATTGTGATACTTATAAAAAAATATTGTTTTTTGTTGGAGTAAAATTAAAAATCAAATCGAGAAAGTGACAAAAAAAATTGGAAAATAAACCCTTTTTTTATTGAAATCAAATCGATAATCGAACCGAATAATGGTTTTGTCCTTTATTAGACATTTGTTCTGATCCAATTTTTTAAAAATGCAGATATTGGTTGGGTTATCGATTCTGAGAAAAAAAAAAAAAATCAAACAGAAATCACTTTGAAACCCTAATCATATGTGATTGTATTTACACACATTAAATATACACTCTATACATAGATGATGCAAAAACTTAAGTCAATTTTTATTTTATTTTTAAAAATAAAACATTGTGGAATTAAACTAGTAAATTTTAATTTGAAACAATTTTGTTTATGAACAAGTGAATTTTGAAGATTCAAATCATTTGACTATAAATATGTATATATAACGGCGGAACTATCGTTTTTATTGTCAATTAAACAAAAAAAAAAGTGCATTTGTTTTAAAGTAAAATGTATAGAATCAAAAAAATGATAGACAACATATAAATCTCAATTTGAAAATGAAAAAAGTGTAATAAATTGATATGTATAGAACACGACAAATGGACAAACATGTCCTAAATTGATTTAATTACATCCAAATCTAGCAGCTAACTTTCTTAAAAATAAATAAATATAGAAAAAAAAAATAAAAAAAATAAATATAGAAAAAAAAGAAAGTCACTAAAATATATAAGTAATATATATAATGATAATATTAAGTTTAGAATAGCTTAATCTACATCTTAATGTAAAAATAATCAAAAAGTACGAACTAGATGGTTCGAATCGAATCTTTCAAACCCATATTAACTAAAGGGTAAAGATTTAAACAAAAAGAAAAGACTTTATTTTTAATATTTGTTAGGATGTGTATGGATTAATTACTATCGAATATGTGACCTAATTTTATAACATTTGGTTATTTAAAAAATAGTTAAGAAATTAATGCATAATGGAATTAGTATTATAAATTGGTCTTATAATTATTTTTTATTCGGTGAAGTTGTTGTACTTTTCTTTTTTATAAAAATATAAAAATCAAATTTAAATTATTTAAGTAATCATTATCAAATATATAATTGAAAGTTTTTTTTAGGCGACAATTTTTGTTATAACACTTAAATCTCGAAAATATTTCATGTATAGTTAAAAGTTTTGAAATTTGTACTTATTTTAATTATATTTTTTTCATGTCTGTCGATTGCATATTATATTTTGAAAGATTACTAATATTGATTTGGTGGTAGATTATTGGTAGCATTGATTAGATTATATGTTACTAATTAAACAAACATCTGCTTGAATTTGAGTTTGAGTTTGTACATGAAAATCCCCATTAAATGGTGTAATTAAGTTGAAGAAAATAATATATTGAATTAGCAAGACAATGGAAAATTCAAAAGAATATTAAATGATGGAAAATAAAAGTAATAAGTGGTTGAAAAAATGTGTCAATGGGAAAATAAAATAATGTGGGAATTAGGAAAATATGCGATAAGACCGAAGCAAGGGAGAAAATAAAAGCAAAATAAATTATAAAGGAAAGAAGGAGAAAAGTTCCTTACAACCAACGCATCTTCCCCTTTTGCTTCGGTTTCGAACCTTTTTGCTTCGGTTTTGACTCTTTCCACATAAGAACCCATTTCCCCCCTTTTCCCACGCCGCCTTCGATCCCTTCTTCTTCTTCTTCTTCTTCTTCTTCTCCTTCTCTGCTCACTCCCTCAGTTTCAAGCTGGCTATCGAAATTCACGAACCTATTGTTCCAGAATTCAAGCTAAATAGTACACGAATCATGGTATGTATTGGTTCCTTAGTCTTTTTCTTAATCTGGGTTTGTTTCTGTTTTAGTTGTGGAATCTGATTTGTTGTGAATCAGGGTGCTGGAGATTGGCCGCCATGGCTGAAACCTTTGCTTCGAGAAAGATTTTTTAATCACTGCAAGTTCCATGTAGATTCCCACAAGAATGAATGTAATATGTATTGTTTGGATTGCACGAATGGCGCTCTCTGTTCTCTTTGCCTTACTCATCACAAAGATCATCGTGCTATTCAGGTTGGTTACCTTCAATTTCTTTTAAGGATTTAGGCTCATTCATTACTCTGTTTCACCAAATAGCTTACGGGATTACTCCGTTTTCTCCCCCATTTGGGTTCAGATTAGAAGGTCGTCGTATCACGATGTGATAAGGGTATCGGAGATTCAGAAATTTCTCGACATTAGCGGCGTTCAAACCTACATTATCAACAGCGCTAGAGTTGTGTTCTTGAACGAACGCCCTCAGCCTAGACCTGGCAAAGGCGTCACCAATACTTGTGAAGTCTGCGAACGCAGCCTCCTCGATTCCTTCCGATTCTGCTCTCTCGGCTGCAAGGTAATTTACTCTAATGTGATTTCGGTTCTGTGTTGATTGAGAAATTGATTTGGGGGTTTCGTTATAAATGAGTTTAATCAAATGGGTTTTGGCGAAAATACTGTGTTGATTGAGAAATTGATTTGGGGGTTTTGTTATCCATGAGTTGATCGAGAAATTGATTTGGGGGTTTTGTTATCCATAAGTTGATTGAGAAATTGATTTGGGGGTTTGTGTTTTAGATTGTGGGAACATCGAAGAACAGGGGAGAAATGGGGTGTGATTCAGAAGAATCGGCATTCAGCAGTAGCAGCCAAGGGAGAAAGATAAACAAAGACATGAACAGAGTGGTGGTGCATCGGAGTTTCACGCCGTCAACGCCGCCGCCGACATTGGTCAGTTACAGAACAGCCAAACGGAGAAAGGGGATTCCACACAGAGCGCCAATGGGGGGACTCATCATCCAATACTGAAATCCAAAATCAAAATCCTTTTTTAATTAATTGAAAATAATTATTGCATCATACTTTTCTAATTTGCAATATAGAACGATCATATAATGTAAGTTTACAAATGTGGGAAGGGCTTCTTAGATTTTAGTAATAGCTTTCAGGTTTTACTGTAAATACAGGGGATGGAGATGGAAAAGTAAGAGGAAGAAGAAAAAATGGGGGAGACTGTGGAAATAGGACAAAAAAGGAGGACTTGGGTGCAAAATAATAAATAAATAAGATTGACCGGTGTTTTATAGAAGTGAAATTATACGTGAGTTTTGGGCTAATATATGTGAATACTGTTATTTATTTAATTCTCTATTTTAATATTTTTCCATGTTGGATTGTAATTTAGAAATATTTATACAAGGAATGAAATTAAAAATAAATGATAAAGACTTATTTATTATATGGTACATCTCATTTAGTTTTGTTACGTAACATGTATGTTGTTGTATCACTACATAACTTTAAAAGTTTTTTTGTATGCTGTAATAATCAAGAGAGAGAACTATTTTTGTATGATTAAGTTGCCAATAGTTATGAATTTCAAATCTAATTTTTTAAATTATGAATTT
>JBBMEG010080480.1:0-11474 GCA_037832605.1 Cyclanthera cordifolia | reverse complement strand
CTATTTTTATAGTGAAGTTCTTCTATCCTTGCCCGTGGTTTTTACCCTAATTTGTTTAGGGGTTTTCCACGTTAAATTGATGTGTCATTCTTTCTCTTCTTCTTCATTATTGTTATTGTATTATCAATCTATTTTAACTGCGACCCTGCTCTATTCGATTAAACAATCACAATAAATAGTAAAGTTAGAAATATTAGACTTGGAAAAATAGTACTATTCCTTGGTTGGTGGGGTCCACTAGTTAATCTTTCGGAGTGTTCGAATTTGGAGAAGATGAAGATGAGTTGAATTTCTTGTTTGTTTTTTGTACAACACAACTTCTCTTCAACTCATCGTTAACCTCTTCTCAACTTCTCTAAAATCCCACCAAACTTCATATAAAATATGCATCTTCTATGGTAAACACAAATTCAAAAAAAAAAAAAAAAAAAAATCCAACCTCTTCACTCTACAACAACAATCTCAAACAAATATTTCATATTACTAATACTCTATTTCTTCTCCTTCCTCCACTTCCTGTCCTCTCATCAACCCTAAAATCGAAACACTAGCTCCGTAGAAGGAACATCGTAACTCCCTGATATAATTATAATATAACTATATGTTCAGACAGACGAAGGTCTTTGGTAAAGTAGTTTCTCTTCCCTTATTTTCTCTATAACGAACATAAAAGAAGCCAAAAGAGTGAATGATCAAAACCTCATTTTAAAGATTACATGGCAAAAGCATTGTAATGTAAACAAATATTGTTATACATGATTTAATCTAGATCAAACATTTTTTAGTCATTATTAAGTCATTTTGGTTAAGTCATTTCAGAGTTCCGTTTCACTGTATTCGAGATATCACCTACTCGTGTCTAAACTATCACATCATAACACCGAAAACAAAAAATCGGTTACAAAATTAATCTACACACTAATTAATCTCGAACTTGAAATAACAGGAGAAACATGCTACTAAATGTAGACGTTCAACCATTGGGTAGCCAACCAATACACTTTCAATATAATCATAGTTTTGAAATGTGTATGAAATTACCAGTCAAAGACAAAAATATTTGATATTTTGGTTTTTTAATTTTTTTAAATTTTTATTTTTTGTACATTTTGTTTTAGGCAATGTGAAAAAGAAGAAGAAAGAAAAGAAGATTGAAAGTAGAGGGTTGGATGGTAAGCAAAGGGAAGTGGGGGAGGTGGCGCTTTCTGAAGAGGACAACCAAAGCATGCCCTCTTATCGATAGCTTCCCTCAACTCACTTTACACACACAAAAAACATTCATTAGTGGATTTACTTTTCATCATCTTCCTCCCAACATCTCCTTATTAATTCTCTCTTCATTATCATTTCATTATTTCATTTTTCTTACTCTAAATCATCATACTCTCTTATTATTATTTTTGTTTATTTTTGTTAACACATTTTAAAACAACTATCAACCAAAAAATATATATATATATATTCTTATTTATTTTTTTTGTAGGTTAAAATATTATTTTGTTCCCTGTAAGTTTGCAATTTTAAAGTTAATAGTAATTAAAATTGATTAAATAATATTAATGATTTGCATGCTAGTAAAATTAATTAAATTATATTAATGATTTGCATGCAAGTATAGAAAAAAAAGTTTTGAATAAAGACCACTTTTTTAAAAAACAGTTATGAAAGATAAGTTTATGGATCAAAATAAAACAAATAACTGAAAGTTAAAAAAAAAAAAAAAAAAAACAAAACTCAAAGTTTGAAGACTAAAAAAGATTGTATTTTTTCTTTTTAACTATTGTCTAAATATGCAACCCTCAATTATTTTTATGAGGCACAATAACTAAATTTATAAGATTTAGATTATCGAGGATCGAACTCGAGTGAACTAGATTACACCATAGTGATGAACTGGATTAATTTGTAGACACATGATCATCATAAATAAAACTTGTAATCTTGTTCCTTAAATATGTTTAGAACAATAGGTCAACTTTGATTTCTTTACTAATTTTTGAAGGTTTTTTTTTTGTTAAATTCATGAATTTCATAGAAACTAAAAATAGATGTTATGGATGTTTGGATTGAGATTTCAAAAGTATTTAAATTAATATTTAGAAGTAATTATTAAAATAAAAAAGTTGTTTGGAATGTAGTTATTAAGAATATTTAAAATTGGTATTTACAAAGATAAATTATTTTGAGTATTTAAAAATAATAATTAAAAATAAATGCAGTAAAAAACTTGTTTGGATGTAGTTTTTAAGAGTATATAGAATGAAAATTTGTTTTAAGTATTTAGAAGAAATGATTACCCTCAAAAGTTTGTTTGAATGTAATTTTTAAGAGTAGTATTTAGAATGAAGATTTATTTTAAATATTTAGAAGTAATGATTACACTCAAAAGTTCGTTTGGATATAGTTATTTTAGGAGTATTTTGCAAATATTACGCGTAGATACTCGTATAGATACTCAATCTAAACATCTCCTATAAGTTAATGGTGAAAAAATTGTTGAATAATACACAAAATAGAAAAAAAATTGTTGAAATAATCGTGATTAATAATATTTGAAATACCCAAATTAAAATTAAAAAAAGGCGATTGGCCAGAATGTTGAAGGTTTTGATGCTAAATTTCACTTTTGTTTTTGTTTTTTTTTTTTTGTGTTTTTTTTTTTTTTTTGATTTGAGCATTTCGAATATTATTGGTTGCCAATATAGTCACATTTTTCTAACCATTTCTTTTTTAATCATGAACCACATGCTTCTATTTTTATTTTCTACGAAATCCATTAATATAACAAAAAATTATGACGTATGTTTCATGATTTTTTTTTTTTTTTTTTTTTTTTGAATTGTATGTTTCATGATCATTATATTAAATTGGAAAATTTATAAAATTAATCAAATCTAAAAAATAATTATAAATATAATCTTTCAAAAAAAAAATCTTACATGCAATATTTATCATACAATGTTAATAAATATATGCAAGTATTTTAAAATTTGACTACGTCAAAAATTATTTTTTGAAAATAACATAACTACCGTAAAAGTTTATTTTCTCTAGTTTTGAAAGTGTGAAAGAAAAAGGGTCATCAAGTGAAATGGTGAAGAAGGTCTATAGGTATTTTGTCCCAAAAGTCATACACCCAAATGATTGTTTCCTTAAGATTTGGTAGAAAAAAAGGCAAGATAAATATGCATACTTTATTATTCATATGAAATGAGATTGTATTGAAAGATTGGAAATACGTTGTTTCATTGTTTGATAGTATTTCAGTTCAACGGTACAGTCGCGAGTTTCGCTCTATACATAGTATGTTAACTATTAAATCAAATAACAACCTACGTGCAATTTCAACTTTACCAACACACATACATAAAACAATCCTCTTGCGGTGACACGATGATCGAAAATTTCAGTTTTAAAAATGTACTTCCTTCAAGATCTCAAATTTCAAAACTCGCATCTGATATTAATTTGCAGACGTTTTTGGTGTTTCTGTATCTCGATGTCGCATGTGATACCTTATATTTAGAGGAGCGTCTAAACTCCCACACACACCTACATAAAATAGGTATAATTCAAAACAACAACACATATCTTCCCATCATTGACTCCACTCCAATTAAACTAAAAGAAAAATAAGAGTGAGTAATGATGTATAAATATAGGTAGTGGTGGCATATTCCATTCATTATTAATCAATTCCTAAATACATTCAAGTCATAGTCTTCCTCTCTCTCTCTCTCTCTCACTCCTTGTTTCTTTCTCTTAAAGCCCTAAAACTCTCTCAAAAATTTTGAAGAGAAGAGAGGGACAATAATTAAAGGGAAGTTTTTGTGGGGGTGGTAAGAAATGGGAAGGCAGCCATGTTGTGAGAAGGTAGGGTTGAAGAAAGGGCCATGGACAGGTGAGGAGGACAAGAAGTTGATCAATTTCATACTAACAAATGGGCAGTGTTGTTGGAGGGCTGTCCCTAAACTTGCAGGGCTATTGAGATGTGGAAAAAGTTGCAGACTTAGATGGACAAATTACCTTAGACCTGACCTTAAAAGGGGACTTCTCTCTGATTTTGAGGAGAAAATGGTCATTGACCTCCATGCCCAACTTGGAAACAGGTTTCTTTTTCTCTCTTTTATGTAACTTTCCCAACAATACTTTACTATATACATGTGGGTAATCTTAACACAAAAACAATATGATAAAAATTAGAAATTTGATTTAAGTAGAAAAATAGGAGGTTTGATATGAGATTTTGAACTATTATTTCGAATTAGTATTCAAATAAATATTCTTAAAAATTTATATCTAAACGAATTTTTGATTACAATCTTTACTACTAAATATTTAAAATAAATTCTCATTCTAAATACTAATTTTAAATATTTTTAAAATCTACAATCAAACAAGCTGCTTTTGATTGTAATCATTACTTCTACATATATTCATTCTAAACACTAATTTGAAATATTCTTAAAAGAATATTAATTTTAAATATTCTTAAAAACTATATCCAAACAAATTTTTGACTATATTTATTATTAATTATTACTTTTAAGAATATTTTACATTAGTATTTCTAAATACTAAAAATAAATCTTCATTCTAAATACTAATTCTAAATACACTTAAAATTTCAATCCAAGCATCCCTAACATGTTGATACGTAATATTCATAACTTAGTATTACAATATTTTCTACACTTTTCAATACAACTAAGGAGAGTGATGATTTCAAATTTGCGATCCCATAGTTGAAGACCTTTCTCTTTAAAGCTTGTCAAACTCTAATTTTATCAAGCTTTTTGTATGTATAAAGGTACGGTATTATTTTGTCGATGTAATGTAACGCTCGAGGGCTTAGAAAAATTTTTAAGAGGTCATTTAACCAAAGAAAAGAATGTGTACTTTATGGATATAAATAATATTACAAATCAGTTCTTTTAAATTTTTTACCTCAAGAATTTTTTTCATTCGGATGTAGACTTGGTTCATTCATGTACTCTTGTTAACTCGGGGGTTACATGGAATAGTAAAAATAATAATAATAATTTGAGCAAACATTTAAATTTCTTATAATTATAAATTTCGTCACACATGTATAACGGTGGTTATTGATGCTTTATTAAAAACTTCTCTCTTTTCTTTTTATTTTAATAGCCGAAGTAGACCACAAAGTTATTATTACTCTCAAATAATATGAGAATGAAATAACGATTTTAAAATTAAATTACTCGTGATTATGAAATTGAATTGAATCGTAATCAAATGTATCAAGTGTTAAATGTTTATAATAGTTGTCCATTATTTTTGCAATATTCTTAAAAATAGAAAAACTAATCTCATTTGTAAAAAGTTAAGATTTCAAAAAAAAAAAAAAAAAAAAAAACCTAAAAGTCAAGGTTTCCTAAATTGTTGTTGGTCGGTTTTTTTAAACATTAGCATATAAAATTTTTAATATTGCATTATAAGAAAGGATGTGATAATACTCATTAATACATTGATTATATTTATTCATTAATACATTAATTATATTTAGTAATACATTTGAAAGGCCGAAATTTATAATTATTTTTTAGATTTGATTTTTTTTTTTTTTTGATTGGAAAGAATGATAGCATTTACTTTTCCTTCTAGTTTATGTTCAAATGCAGGAAATACTTTATTGGTTTTTTCTAAAATAAAAAAGAAATACTTTTACTTTTCTTTTGATTAAAATTTTAGGCAACACTTTTTTCTTTCATTGCATTAAAAAAAAACCGTTGCGGCTATTGCTTTTAACTTTTTATAAATTATTTAATAGGAAATAATAGATAAATACTATATTATTTTTTATATTATGATTAGAAACGAACACGAGGTTTAAAGAAATACAAAGTTAAAAGACAAAATACATGTATTTTTATTTAAATAAATTTCGTATTTTTTTATAATCGAAAATTAAAATTTTCATGCATTACATATTTAGAAGCACTTGTGTCTATTTTCAAAACCCAAATGTAATTACCTTTGACTTCAATAATAATAGTATAAAGAAATGAACCATACATGTAGAATATGCATGGTACATCGGTTATATTAGTGTAGGCGACGAGGTATTATAAATGGTGAGTTCATATAAACGACATGCTATAATGAACGATGTTTGATATTCTTTCGTGGTAGTACAGTTGTCGAACACTTAAGTCTTGAGGTTGTGATCTTGAAATCTCAAATTTAAAACTATTGTGAAAATTAATTATTCAGACAATCACAAATTTTGCCTTTATTTTTTACGTGGTCTTGATTTCACGAGTTAATTTTATAATGAACATTATAGCTACATTCTTTAATTACAATTATTGAGCGTATAAATAAAATAATTATTCACAGAAAATCTTAAAAAAATTAATAGTCAATATTCATAATAAAAAAAGTCATAAAAAGTTAAACGTGTGCACACGTATAGTTAGATGAACCATTGATTAGAATAAACGGCGGTTGAGTAAATATACGTTGAGTTATTATAACATAACCAACTTTTCATAAATGGAGGCACAAACACACAAATAGATTTTTGAAATGGTGTTTTAATTTTAAAACATGCTTCAAATGGCATAGTAATATATTTTTTTTTATATGTAAGATCTTTATGAAATTCCCATATGATTACATTATTATATTGTTTTACTTCAAATTAATGGGCTCCTTTTGACCTATAAGTTTCCACAATAATATTTCATATATTTTATTATTACTATTTCATCTCTTTTATTAAAAAACTACCATTTTTATGTATTTATATTTTCAGATGGTCTAAGATTGCTTCACATCTTCCCGGAAGAACCGACAATGAAATCAAGAATCATTGGAATACCCATATAAAAAAGAAGCTTAGAAAAATGGGCATTGATCCTCAAACACACAAACCAATCACTACCCCATTAGATCAAGTTCAACCAACCCTCGGTTGCCATCCCGATATCGAGACCAACATGTCAGTAACCATTGTAGACGAAGACGTACAAGCAATAACCTCTAAGCAAATCGTCGAACTCCAAACACCTCAAGATTCTTGCTTTTCTTCTTCATCGTCATCATCTTCATCAAACTCAAATCCAATTGGTTTCGAAGATCTCGACTTTCTAGATTTTGATTGGCCATCTAGCAATGACACGAGTTATAACGGCAACAATGTCGGATTTTGGGAAGATGATTTTAGTAGTTGGGATTTCTTGATTGGTCGTGAGGATGGTGAAGTGCCAATTTTTCAAGAATCTTGGCCTTGTTGATTACTCTAATTTGGAAAATAACATTGTTCCCATGTCAAAATGGTTGTGTTTTTTTTTTCTTTTTCTTGTGAAATGGTTGGTCATAGAGAATAAAATGTTTTTGGAAAAAGATTTGTGATTTTGAGTGGAGTTCCCAATTAAGAGTTTGGTACATTCAAATTTGTAGAAAAACTAAACAATTTAAAGATTTTATTTTCTTCTTTTTAATAGTTTCAATTTGCTATTACTAGCAGAAAAGTCTTATATAATGTATGTATTTTAGAGTCATAAACATTTTTTGTAACTCAAAATTAGAATCGTAGTATCGGCTGTCATGGTAGGCTCAACCATGACACTTTCAGTAGAACCAATTATGACAGTACATTACAATCAAGGTTGAACTAGTCATGACACGTATATATAGTCATTGAAGAAGTAATAATGACATTAATAAAAATGTCATAGTCGAATCATTTAAGACATTATATTACAGTCATGATTGATTCATTAATGACACATACTCATAGTCATCGAAAAATTATTATTGACACGAAGTTATTGTCATTATAGTTTATATATTGACACTTTTTATAGTCATCGATTAATGTAATATGACTTTTATTTTATGTCAATTTATTCGTTTACATGACACTTTTATGTTTGTGCCCTTACCTGTCAAGAAATATTTATAATATACATCTCCAAACCTAAACAAATAAGTTTCAACTAATATCATTTTATATATAACTTAACAATTCATACAATACACTAGAGAAAAAAAACAACATGGAATAACAATACACTCGATAATTCTTAAAAATGTCTACAAAATGTTTGGAAACTTAAAAATTTAAAGTGTCACAAAAAACATGGTCTACTATCCTTTATGCAAAGTATTCGTGAGTTGACAACTTGCACCATAATCGTAGATGCAAATAATTCTCACCTTGAACAAAGTACCGACACAATGTAACAATAAAACTTTGAATTAGAAATTGTAATTGAGAAAATATGCCTAAATGAGAAATAGTATAAGACATGAGTTAAAGAATGACTTACAAGTTACCAATCAATTTAAAGCCCTATAATGTCGGTCGTGACCGACACCAAATCATCTTTTGGTGTCGTTTTTTGACACATTTAGTGTCGGTCATGACCGACACTAAAGGTCTTTAATGACACCGGTATTAATGACGATCGTTTGACCGACACCAAATATCTTTAGTATCGGCATATGCCCGTCACTAAAAGTCCGGTTTCTACTAGTGTTTACACCAACTTATAACAAACATCCAAAGAATAATAATTAATTAATGATGTCATCCTTGATAAACAAAACTACATTCATTGGAGACTAAAAACTACTTGATTCAAGTTCAACAAATGATATTCCACCTTCAACTAACACAAAAGCCTTCAAAGTTCTCCAGCTCAAAGCAATGTATGGTTAGACTAAAAACTACTACTACCATCTCTATTTCAAGACCACTCATTTCTGATCACTCAAAATAACCACTCTTGCACTTACTCATCCAAACACTCCGTAAAGAATGTGGCGTACGTACCTTTGAAAGAAGTCTATGATATTCCAAACTGACATCACTTCGGTTGGGATATACAAATTTATCCTTGTGTGTGCTAAAATACCATAAAGAGTGAAGTTCAATATGTGAGTTTAGGAAGTATCATTCTTTCAAAATTTGTAAAATAATTTATAAACAATGACAAGAGTAACAATTGTTCAAAACCCAAGATATAAGGAGAATAACTTGAAAACAAATAAATCAAGCACCAATATATTTACTACTACAAACAAATCAAAGGTATACTCCAACATTATTTTTCTTTAAAGCAGAGGTCTTCAATGCCTTGAAAGAGGAGATGGGAAACTCAAGAACATGCTTTGATGAAAATATAGCTAGATAGGGTATTATCCTTATACGAAGCTTCACTTTTATCAAAGGATAGTGAGAATACTTTTAAAAGGGAAAAATGCTTTGCAATTGGATATATAAAGGAATACATAAAATCAAGCAAATTACATGAATTCAAATTGTACCTTCTATCTTTACTTATCAAATCACCTGCTAATGTGAAGAATTTTCGTGGATTTGCTCGAACTAGGTTATTTTCGAGCCCCTTCGCACGTAAATCATCACTTGGTCAATTGCACATTAAAAAATTTAATCATCAAACTCAAACTACAAATTAGCAAGAAAGGAAAAACATATATAACATTTGCTTAGAACCCATAAAATGAAATTGTTAAATTTCAACTGGAATTTGTTCCAAAATTATTGGAAAAAATTAGAAAGGGAAGATTTTCTTACTTTTGAGGTGTGTTATGAGCTAGAAACCATAAAACTATGCCATGTTTTTCGGATGCTAAGAAAAGAAAGATGGGTGAACTGATATAGAAAGCTTCAAATCACTATAGAGATAATCTTAAGTTTGATTTCTATCATAACTCCTAAGATAGGGATTATTTCAAGTTTGAAGTTACAAGTTATAATTCTCACACTAGCCACATAGAGATTAAGATGAGGAAGTTTACCTTGAAATGGGTTTCAAATGCTAGCTCCTCATAACTTTCTTTGTTACGGCGCTATCTCTTCGACATATAATGAGTATGGTGGACAACCATAGACATTGTCCCCTCAGGATATAGAACTAAAATTTCATCTATCACTACACACTACAAGAAAAAGCACTTTCAGCGACGGGATTTTCGATGACGGAGCTAGTTTCCGTCGCTTTAGCTCCATTAGACGACGAAATTTATGTTCCGTCGCTGGCAAAGGCGACGGAACACCTCATACGTCGCCTTAGGTTCAGTTTTTAATTTTTAAAACAAGCTACGGCGATGGAAGATGCTTCTTCCGTCGTCGTAGTTTGCCAACATTTCTTTTCCCCCAAAACTGAAAAATGGGAGGAAAAAGAAGGCTACGACGACGAATGGTTTAAGCTCCGTCGCCTTAGCCTTCCGCGCCTAAGGCGACGCAAGTGGTTCCGTCGCCGTAGGTCCCACAAAACGTGGGAAAGTGGAGGCTACGGCGACGGAATCTCAACCTCCGTGGCCGAAGCCTTTTCCAGGCTAAGGTGACGGAACCTTATTCCGTCGCCTTAGCTTTTTACAGAACTGAAAATTTAACTCCTCATTTTCTTTCTTTCCCTCACCCTTCTTTCATTTTCCCATTTTCCCTCACCCTCAAACCCTCAAAACTCTCTCCAACACCCCCTTCACCCCCTTCCACCATCTACATTGGCACCGCTCGTCCTCCGCCGCTGCTCCTCCGTCTATTTCCACCGCTTTCGATCTAATCTAGGTATTTATTTTCTTTTGTGCAAATGAGTAAACCATAGAAACTCAATTTTTTTGTTTTTACACGTTATAATTCCATTTTAAACCATAGAATACTTTTGAAGCATTCATTTAAACTCAAATTTTAGTTGTGATTATGTGAGGGATGTTAACTTTGAATAAAAACTATTAGATGTAACTTTGATGTTAACTTTGATTAAAAACTATTAGATGTAAAAAAAAAAATTTATTGTTGTTAAAATTAATTTCACAAGATAAATTATATTTTATTGTTAAAATTTTGTTAAAAAAAATATACCTTCAAAATGTATAAAAACAAATCTTTATCAATAAAATTTTATGAATATATTACCACTCAAATTGGACTAAAGTAGTCTTGATAGTTTTAGTTTAGTTTAGGGTTTAGTTTAGTTTAGTTTAGGGTTTAGTTTAGTTTAGTTTAGTTTAGTTTAGTTTAGTTTAGTTTTAGTTTTAGTTTTAGTTTTAGTTTTAGTTTTAGTTTTAGTTGTGATGAATTATAAATTATGGTTGGTTCAATACTTTACCTTTCTATATTATTCCATTTTCATAATTTGAAGTTTTAATATTGAGTTGTTGGTTTTTACTTGTTATAATTTCATTTTAAACCATAGAAAGAATGTTATATGTTAAAATTTTTGGAGTCTTGATAGTTTTAGTTTAGTTTATGGTTTAGTTTAGTTTAGTTTTAGTTTAGTTTTAGTTTTAGTTTTAGTTTTAGTTTTAGTTGTGATGAATTAGAAATTATAGTTGGTTCAATACTTTACATTTCTATATTAAACCATATAAATCTATTAGGGAGTTAAAAAAGAAAATAGATTTATCTTATTATGGTGTATGTATGATATGTAGTTCTAATATTTTATTTAGTTGAGGACTTTTTAGGAGCAACT